>JAGVVM010009510.1:0-15679 GCA_019149425.1 Psidium friedrichsthalianum
TTCTAATTACTACGCATGGGTCCATCAAAAGCTTTAAATTAAGCCCATAGTCACACCAATTCTAAAGCCTTTTTTATCACAAAAATCCTCATACCTATACCAATGTAACAAAAATACTATTCATCACAATTCTGTCAAAAGACGGCCATTACACATTCAATATAACTAATCTAATGTGATTTTAGTCTAGTCCAAAGCGACTGGTTTCATGGATTATGTCACATCAAGGACTCTAAAATTTGGGCATTGATAACACGGTTTTTATTTAGTTGGAGGGTATCTAGCACAAGTGTCTAGGAATTTTATTTTTTGTTGTTGTAGAAGGCAGATTTCATTCATATGGAAGTTACAAACCTATATAAGCTAGAATTAGCAGAATCCAAACATAATAAATCCCATAATGGTTGGGGAGGAAGCGCGATCCAATTAGATGGGAGAGCCTTTTTTGGTGGGTTTGGCTAGGCAATCCACTGCTTCATTTACTTCACGGGGGGTATAGGCCACAATCACCTTCTTAAGTTGGCCTAACAAATTTTTACAATCGTGGAACAAGGACCTAAAGGCTCAATGTCCATCATCTAAATTGGCAAGATATGAGGGGATATGTACGTTGTTAGTGAAAATATTGGCTTCCTAAACACCCTGTGCGAAGAGACCACTTTTTCCACTTTCAGAATAGGTTACTCAAGATTTCTCCTTCTCTCTCTTCAAGCTACGCAATGCTTGCAGAACCGCTAGGGTTTCCATCTCGAACTCAGATTCGACTTTTTCTTTGCTCATAAAGCCAATGATGATGCTTCCTCACGCGTATCGAAAGATACCAGCGACCAATCCTTCCCACCGATTTTCGAACTAAGAGCCGTCGACATTAAAGCTCCAATGACCCCGTTTCGGGGAAATCCAACAAGCAGGTGAAGTCTCTTCCTTTCCGCTCCAACTCAGCTTCTCCAATAAGATCTCTTGTAATTAATGGCTTTAGTTTCAGTTGTGTCCACTATTGACTTCGGGTTGGGGGTTTAGCTGTGGAAGATGACCTTGTTGCATTCTTTCCAGAGGAGCCAACGCACATTCCTAGCCAAATCCAGAGATGGTTTACACTTTTGACGAGTAAGATTGTCTCTTGCCCACTTATCCATACTTGTGACCGTGAAGGGGAAAGTGTCTAACTTGATTCTTAGGTATTCCCAGATAGTCTTCACCCAGTCACAAAGCAAGAAAAGATGTTCCAAGGTCTTAAGGGCTCAATGGCATATGGGATAGAGTGGGTCAAGGATGATCTTTCTCTTAAAGAGGTTTGACTTAGAACGTAATGCATTCTGGCATATTCTCCATATAAAAAACTTGATCTTGGGAAGGATGGGGACGCTCTAGATAGTTTTCAAAAGGTTGGGAGGGGTTTGATAAGAGGTAGTGGCTAAATCATGATTAGGTTGTTGGTTTGAGGATCTAAGCTTGTGATAGCCTATTTTGACCATATACATCCCGTTAGCATTATATGTCCACACCCGATGATCCCTTGCTAAGATTGGGTTGATTGGGGTATTCAGGATCTTAGTCATAGTGTGTTCTTGGAATAGAGAGTTTAGTTTTTTTTCGTCCCATGGTCTCTACTGTTTGCAGGATTTCCTAAGACTTCGAAAGGTAACCACTTTTACTCTTTGATATTAATCCTTTTCCCATTGCTAATCACCCATTTGCTCTCAAGGCCAATAGAATCCTTGCCCATAAGTAAACTCTGCTAGCCCCATGAGGGTTTGGCTCCTCTTTAAGCTGCCCATAAGTCGTAATGAGGGAAATAAATCCCTTTGAAAATTCTACTCCAAATTGATGATGGATTCTAAGCGAATCTCCAAGTTTGCTTTCCCATCATCGCCTTATTGAAAGTGATAAGATCTTTGAAACCTAGCCCACCATCGATTTTATTGTTCTTCAAGGTCTCCCATTTTTGTGACATTCCGGATTTTCGACCCATTTTCGAAATTTATAAATAGAATGGAAATATTTCATTAATACGCTCTAGTTAAGCCTCACTCGAGCCTGATCAACTCGATATGACTAACCGAAGGGGAAATGCTATCTAGGAACTTAAAGTACGCAGACCTGATAGGTCGATACGGGTAATTCCTAAACAGCCGCCTGTTGGTCTGAGGATTCGATAGAATCGTCATTTAATGGATTTAGCCACGAAACGAATTCCGATCTTAGACAATCGAATTTTTATGAATGTCACAAGGGAGAATTGGATTCAGTTACGATAACGTCGCCAGTTGGCCAGACAACCGGAGAACGTCGCGACGCAAGACGTAAAATGAAATTTTACGGAATTGCCCCCGGTCTGTGCCCGGTCCTTAGAATTAGAATGATTAGAATTATTTAGAATGAGCACGTTAGTGTAGTAGAATTTTTAGTCCGAGATTCATTCGCGCTCGGGACCCGATTAGTGCATTTGGCACGCATCCTGAGGCAATGTCCCATCAGTCGTCACATCAATCAATCTTGTCGAATCAGTTAATCAATATCAAATCTAGTCAAATCTAGTCTTTTCAAGTCAATCCATCAAGTCTTCAATCAATCACAAACCCCATGAACTACTCTTACTTACCCTCACTATCCCATTTTTGAATTTTAAGCATTATAATCTTTATAATCTCTCACCCATCTCTCTCTCTCCCTCATTCTCCCTCTCCAATTTTCGGCAGCCCTCTTCCTCTCCTCCAAATCCCGAAGCCCCTCTTCCCCTCTCGGCCACCTCGCGTCTTCTCGGATTCCAGCGCGCACCCGGACGAAAACGGCCCGTTTGAGCTCATCCGGAGTCCAAACGACTCCCCGTTTTCTCCCACGTGACCGTAAGACGAAAAGTTATGAAGATCTACAAGCCTTTTCCCAAGATCTGGCCCGCAACTCCTCGAACTGAAGCCAAAACCGTGGATCTTGGGATCGGAGGATCTCCATAATTTTTGGATATGTCATAGATCTATCCAAGGTGAGTTCATATAACTTTGTTTCACTTCGATCCGATATCATTTAGGCCTCCGTTCCAGCGTTTCCGTCACGGTCGTCGAAATTGTTTTCCATGATCTGTTTCACGTTTTGCACTCTATGGACAAAATCTGACCTTAGGGACCTAGGAAACTTACATTTATGTCATGTTCATATTTTCCAGCTTGATTTGGCCTTGATTTGACCCTTAATCAACCTAGCCGCTCTCTCCCTCTCTTCTTAGCCATGAGCTCTTCTTTGGCCACCATGGGTCTTCGCCGCCGTCGTCGTCGTTCAAGCCTCATTCCAGTAAGCATATCCACTAATCTTAGCCTAGGAATATTGTATGTAATGTTGATTTGGTTGGTAGATTGGCTAAGGTATACATATGGACGAGAAAATGTGAAAATCGTTAGAACGGTTTAGGCCGATTTGGGTTCAAGGATGAGTGGACTAATTTGTGGGCCTAGTGATCTATTGGTAGGCGTGACAATGGCTTATGTGGGCTGTAGGAAGATGGTTAGGGCGTGGATATGAGGGGTGAGATGGGTTAATGGGCTAGATAGTTTATTAGGCTTAAATAGGCTAGCTTGATTTGATGGGCTTAAGTTGTGATCTCATGTGTGATGGGTTGGGCTTGAGTTAATAGGCTTAGTGGGCTGTCCAAGAAATGATTTGGGAGGAAATTTTGCGAGCCCAAGTGTGGACATGGGCCACGAGGCAATTTGGGCTTAAATGGGTTAGTTGTCCTAATGGGCTCGAGGTGCGATTTTTAGATGTAAGGGTTTGGACTTGGGCTATTGGGCTTAGTGGGCTGTCTTAAGAATGATTTAGGTGAAAATTTGTGAGCCTAAGGGTGGTTGTGGACCATGAGTCAATTAGGGCCTAAGTGGGCTAGTGTGATTCAATGGACTTAAAGTACGATTTTCATGTGTAATGGATTGGGCTTGATTTAATGGGCTTAGAGACCCATCCAAAGGATGATTGAGTGGAATTTGAGAGTCCAAAGTAGGGCCGTGGGCCGCGAGCGAAGGATGGGCTAATACGGGCCGAGATGGACAATGGGCCCGAGGATCTTAACGTGTGAATTTGTATGAGGCGAGTCAATCTTGATTTAGAGGACTTAAATGATGGCCCATGAGATGATTATGAAGAAAATTTGGAAGCCCGAGTGTGGATAGTGGACCTAAGCGAGGATTTGGGTCGAGTTGGGCTTGAAGGGAAATTGGGCCTAGGAGGCTAGAATGATTACGTTCAACGCTCCGATAGTAATTAATTGAGCATAGGCCCTGATAAATATGTTTGGCTAACAACCTGTGACATGCCATGTTATGCATGTACATTGAATGATTCATCTGGAAATTGTGCTCTATGCTTAGGACGTGTTGTCCGTTGTTGTACACCCAATGTGGGGCATGTGGTATTGTGACGTGCATTGATTTGCTCTGTGGCATGGCATGCATTCAAGCGCGGCGAGATAAGGGTGAGCATGGCCCTACGGCGTGTTTACGCGAGGGAGTTGGAGAGATAGGCGTGTGGACCTAAGGTACTTGGTGGAGGCACGGTGCGCCCTGACGTGCGCGGCACAGGGTAGCTAGAGTGATAAGCGTGCCAACCTAGAGCGTTCCACACGCGGGTTGGGGCACGAGTCCGAGGGGCCGGACCAGATGCGTTTAACGCAGGTCAAACGGAATTCTGATACTGGGTATCGAGCATTGAGCATTGTGCATCGAACATTGAGCACTGAGTTTGGAAACATGGCATGTTTCGTTCGTACATTTTTGGCATGTGGATTTATTCTCTAGCTATGCATGAATTGCTAAGTTAATTGGGCCACGTTCATTGTACCCTATTTGTGTCACTGTCGAGAGAGCCGATTTAGGGAGTGCCGACTAACCCTAGAGTTACAGGTTAGGGCCGAACCGATGAATATACTCTATCCTACGTTAGGATTAGTGGTGAACTTATTGAGTCTTCGACTCACTAGTGTTGGTTGCCAACATTTTCAGACTCTCGACCATAGCGATGAGCATCCCACTGATACTTTTGGACTCCCTATGGAGGTAGAGACAGACGTGAGGCATTTTGCCGAGACCAATGGATATCGAGCCTTCTTCTCCTGAGTACGAGGAGGATCCCGAGGAGCTACCGTGGCAGTCGGACTAGATCGACACTGACCAGGAGTAGACCCCCAAGTTGAATGTCTAGTAGAGCGTGGGATTATGGACCAATGTTGTATTTCCTTTAGAGGATCTTGTACCATAATGCTTATTGACCATATGTATGTATTGGTGATTATTGTTGCTTGTGTATTTTTCGTATTCTACCCCATTACCGTGTGTGTGCATGTATGGGTTGGAGATTTGCCTCTGCAGGTTCGTGTTTGTTTTCGAAGCGTCGTCTGAACGCAACGAATTTTCTTGGGACGTCGTGGATCGTAGGCCAGGCGGTCGCAGACAGATTTGGCGGATGTCGCGAACCCGTAGGATTCGAGGCGTAATATCCCCATTCGAGTGGTATCAGAGCAAGGTCAGCTCGATAAGAGACTTTTCGAGGTTTAAAGTGATAATGTCACGCCCCGAACCCTATGGGCTCGCGACATCCCGCCAACTATACGAATCGCTCGCTTGCGCCTGGTCCATGATAAGCGACAGCCCAGGAAATTCCATCGCGACCAGACGATGCCTTGTGTCACTCCCCGAACCCTACGGGCTCGTGACATCCCGCCGCTCATACCTTATCGCTCTCGCGCTCGCTTGGTTCACGACATGCGACGGTCCAGGATATCCATCGCGACCAGACGAGGCGTCGGTCGGTCAAGCTTAAACCTGCGGAAGCAAATCTCCAAACCCATACATACATGCATACAATGATGGGGTAGAAGTGGATAAGAACAGTGGTCGACAAGAACTACCAAACATAACATATATATACACATAGTCAACATCAGCGTTAGGTACAGACCCCAAAAGAAAATACAACTACGGTCCAAAAGTCCTACGCTCACAAACTAGACTCGGCATCTGGTGATGTCACTCCAGCGGCTCCTCCTCGGGGTCATAGTCCGCCCAAGGGCCATGCTCCTCCTCAGGCTCGGTGTCCATGGGGTCGCCCTCGTCGTGGCCATCAATCGTCGTCCGTCCAGGTGACGGGAGCTCCTCCATCGGCTCGGGGTCGACAACCTCACCACCATAAGCAGCAGGTCGCATGAACGTAGGGTCGTCCTCCTCGGGTATCGGGACATCTCTCATAGGTCCCTCGAACCTATGAGCGATAAAAAGGGGGCTACCCTGATCCACCCAGATGGTAGTCAAGCGTCTATGCCAAAGCGTCACGTCCTCATCCACATAGTGAGTAACCTCCGTCTCTATCTGCACTGGCAGTCCAAAAAGCACTGAGGGTGCGGCCATCACTGGGGTCTGGGATCTGAAAAAGTTGGCAACCAACGCTAATCAATCGAGGACTCAGCAAGCTCGCCACTAATCCTAGCGTAGGATAGAGTATACTAAGTCGGTTTGACCCTAACCAATAGTCTAGGGTTCCTGGTCACCTCACAAGAGATCTACTCCCTCGAATGATAGACAGCAGTCCTGAGGATCTAGGGTCGATCTAGCAGTAACCATACGATAGCGAGAGATAAACATCACATGCATGAGGTGGACAATCAAACAACCAATGCCAAGAACAATATGCAACCACCAGATGCACGAATAGCCATCCTCATATGACCCAGATGGATCCAACCCGCGTCTCATACGCATCAGGCTCGTGTCCCAACCCGCGTATGGTACGCCTCAGGTTGACACGCTTATCTCTCCAACTTCCTCGCGTAAACACGCCTCAGGGCCGACCTCCCCTTGTACTCCTCACAGTAACTCATGTCATGCTTGCAATCATTTTCGTCCCAGACACGCCACACACGTCATAGGGTACAAATTAGGCGTTCTCAAGCAATGGACACACACAAGCGTAGCATGACAATTCAAGATTCAATCACATCACTTCAATTAGTGCAACAATAAGTAACCATGGACAGGATATGCCCCACACACAAATCGCGTCATTGGGACCAAGACCTGTACCCTGTCCCGTCCAATAGGCAACTACTGCATTTAGACCCAGGTCATGGCTCGTGGCCCATTTATCCCACTACGGCACATAAGACTCCATTCTAAGAGTTCATTTCCACATGCGTGTCTTATTTGGATTTCCCCAAACTTAAACTCACTTGTCCTGGTCAGTCGAGTTGAGTCTTGAATTTAATTATGGCCCATTAGCCCCATATCAAGTTCAAGTGAAGTCTTGGCCCATAAACACTCTTCAAGCCCATGATTTATTATTAGTAACACGTCTTGAAATGGCCCATTACACTTACTATTCACGCCTAAGGCCCAAGGCCCATTAACCACCCAAGCTCATTAAGCCCAAACCTATCCAATTAGGCCCAAATTGATTCCCTAGGCCCACCTATTATCTTGGGCCCTAAGTCCTCACGTCCAAAACCACATGCATAGCCCATTGGACCTTTAATTCACGTCTAAACTCGAGCCCACAATAGATGGTCCAAGCCCATAAGCCCATTCTTGATTATTTGGCCCAAATGGAACCCTTAGACCCAATTAACATCTATGGCCCTCATTTACACGTCCAAGCCCACTTATACAGTCCATTAGAACCATGATCCACGTCCAAACCAAGCCCACTAGGAAAAGACCTAAGCCCATTAAGCCCAATGTGTTTATTTTAGCCCAGAACGGACCCCTAAGCCCATCTAACACCATGGGCCCCTCACATGCACGTCTCCCTCATCATCCTCAGCCCGTTATTGATGTCTACGAGCCCGAATTAAAGTTGACCAGCCACGAATCGTGGGCTGGTCAACTTTAATTCGGGCTCGTAGACATCAATAACGGGCTGAGGATGATGAGGGAGACGTGCATGTGAGGGGCCCATGGTGTTAGATGGGCTTAGGGGTCCGTTCTGGGCTAAAATAAACACATTGGGCTTAATGGGCTTAGGTCTTTTCCTAGTGGGCTTGGTTTGGACGTGGATCATGGTTCTAATGGACTGTATAAGTGGGCTTGGACGTGTAAATGAGGGCCCATAGATGTTAATTGGGTCTAAGGGTTCCATTTGGGCCAAATAATCAAGAATGGGCTTATGGGCTTGGACCATCTATTGTGGGCTCGAGTTTAGACGTGAATTAAAGGTCCAATGGGCTATGCATGTGGTTTTGGACGTGAGGACTTAGGGCCCAAGATAATAGGTGGGCCTAGGGAATCAATTTGGCCTAATTGGATAGGTTGGGCTTAATGAGCTTGGGGGTTAATGGGCCTTGGGCCTTAGGCGTGAATAGTAAGTGTAATGGGCCATTTCAAGACGTGTTACTAATAATAAATCATGGGCTTGAAGAGTGTTTATGGGCCAAGACTTCACTTGAACTTGATATGGGGCTAATGGGCCATAATTAAATTCAAGACTCAACTCGACTGACCCAGGACAAGTGAGTTTAAGTTTGGGGAAATCCAAATAAGACACACATGTGGAAATGAACTCTTAGAATGGAGTCTTATGTGCCGTAGTGGGATAAATGGGCCACGAGCCATGACCTGGGTCTAAATGCAGTAGTTGCCTATTGGACGGGACAGGGTACAGGTCTTGGTCCCAATGACGCGATTTGTGTGTGGGGCATATCCTGTCCATGGTTACTTATTGTTTGCACTAATTGAAGTGATGTGATTGAATCTTGAATTGTCATGCTACGCTTGTGTGTGTCCATTGCTTGAGAACGCCTAATTTGTACCCTATGACGTGTGTGGCGTGTCTGGGACGAAAATGATTGCAAGCATGACATGAGTTACTGTGAGGAGTACAAGGGGAGGTCGGCCCGAGGCGTGTTTACGCGAGGAAGTTGGAGAGATAAGCGTGTCAACCTGAGGCGTACCATACGCGGGTTGGGACACGAGCCTGATGCGTATGAGACGCGGGTTGGATCCATCTGGGTCATATGAGGATGGCTATTCGTGCATCTGGTGGTTGCATATTGTTCTTGGCATTGGTTGTTTGATTGTCCACCTCATGCATGTGATGTTTATCTCTCGCTATCGTATGGTTACTGCTAGATCGACCCTAGATCCTCAGGACTGCTGTCTATCATTCGAGGGAGTAGATCTCTTGTGAGGTGACCAGGAACCTAGACTATTGGTTAGGGTCAAACCGACTTAGTATACTCTATCCTACGCTAGGATTAGTGGCGAGCTTGCTGAGTCCTCGATTGATTAGCGTTGGTTGCCAACTTTTTCAGATCCAGACCCCAGTGATGGCCGCACCCTCAGTGCTTTTTGGACTGCCAGTGCAGATAGAGACGGAGGTTACTCACTATGTGGATGAGGACGTGACGCTTTGGCATAGACGCTTGACTACCATCTGGGTGGATCAGGGTAGCCCCCTTTTTATCGCTCATAGGTTCGAGGGACCTATGAGAGATGTCCCGATACCCGAGGAGGACGACCCTACGTTCATGCGACCTGCTGCTTATGGTGGTGAGGTTGTCGACCCGAGCCGATGGAGGAGCTCCCGTCACCTGGACGGACGACGATTGATGGCCACGACGAGGGCGACCCCATGGACACCGAGCCTGAGGAGGAGCATGGCCCTTGGGCGGACTATGACCCCGAGGAGGAGCCGCTGGAGTGATATCACCAGATGCCGAGTCTAGTTTGTGAGCGTAGGACTTTTGGACCGTAGTTGTATTTTCTTTTGGGGTCTGTACCTAACGCTGATGTTGACTATGTGTATATATATGTTATGTTTGGTAGTTCTTGTCGACCACTGTTCTTATCCACTTCTACCCCATCATTGTATGCATGTATGTATGGGTTTGGAGATTTGCTTCCGCAGGTTTAAGCTTGACCGACCGACGCCTCGTCTGGTCGCGATGGATATCCTGGGACCGTCGCATGTCGTGAACCAAGCGAGCGCGAGAGCGATAAGGTATGAGCGGCGGGATGTCACGAGCCCGTAGGGTTCGGGGAGTGACACAAGGCATCGTCTGGTCGCGATGGAATTTCCTGGGCTGTCGCTTATCATGGACCAGGCGCAAGCGAGCGATTCGTATAGTTGGCGGGATGTCGCGAGCCCATAGGGTTCGGGGCGTGACATTATCACTTTAAACCTCGAAAAGTCTCTTATCGAGCTGACCTTGCTCTGATACCACTCGAATGGGGATATTACGCCTCGAATCCTACGGGTTCGCGACATCCGCCAAATCTGTCTGCGACCGCCTGGCCTACGATCCACGACGTCCCAAGAAAATTCGTTGCGTTCAGACGACGCTTCGAAAACAAACACGAACCTGCAGAGGCAAATCTCCAACCCATACATGCACACACACGGTAATGGGGTAGAATACGAAAAATACACAAGCAACAATAATCACCAATACATACATATGGTCAATAAGCATTATGGTACAAGATCCTCTAAAGGAAATACAACATTGGTCCATAATCCCACGCTCTACTAGACATTCAACTTGGGGGTCTACTCCTGGTCAGTGTCGATCTAGTCCGACTGCCACGGTAGCTCCTCGGGATCCTCCTCGTACTCAGGAGAAGAAGGCTCGATATCCATTGGTCTCGGCAAAATGCCTCACGTCTGTCTCTACCTCCATAGGGAGTCCAAAAGTATCAGTGGGATGCTCATCGCTATGGTCGAGAGTCTGAAAATGTTGGCAACCAACACTAGTGAGTCGAAGACTCAATAAGTTCACCACTAATCCTAACGTAGGATAGAGTATATTCATCGGTTCGGCCCTAACCTGTAACTCTAGGGTTAGTCGGCACTCCCTAAATCGGCTCTCTCGACAGTGACACAAATAGGGTACAATGAACGTGGCCCAATTAACTTAGCAATTCATGCATAGCTAGAGAATAAATCCACATGCCAAAAATGTACGAACGAAACATGCCATGTTTCCAAACTCAGTGCTCAATGTTCGATGCACAATGCTCAATGCTCGATACCCAGTATCAGAATTCCGTTTGACCTGCGTTAAACGCATCTGGTCCGGCCCCTCGGACTCGTGCCCCAACCCGCGTGTGGAACGCTCTAGGTTGGCACGCTTATCACTCTAGCTACCCTGTGCCGCGCACGTCAGGGCGCACCGTGCCTCCACCAAGTACCTTAGGTCCACACGCCTATCTCTCCAACTCCTCGCGTAAACACGCCGTAGGGCCATGCTCACCCTTATCTCGCCGCGCTTGAATGCATGCCATGCCACAGAGCAAATCAATGCACGTCACAATACCACATGCCCCACATTGGTGTACAACAACGGACAACACGTCCTAAGCATAGAGCACAATTTCCAGATGAATCATTCAATGTACATGCATAACATGGCATGTCACAGGTTGTTAGCCAAACATATTTATCAGGGCCTATGCTCAATTAATTACTATCGGAGCGTTGAACGTAATCATTCTAGCCTCCTAGGCCCAATTTCCCTTCAAGCCCAACTCGACCCAAATCCTCGCTTAGGTCCACTATCCACACTCGGGCTTCCAAATTTTCTTCATAATCATCTCATGGGCCATCATTTAAGTCCTCTAAATCAAGATTGACTCGCCTCATACAAATTCACACGTTAAGATCCTCGGGCCCATTGTCCATCTCGGCCCGTATTAGCCCATCCTTCGCTCGCGGCCCACGGGCCCTACTTTGGACTCTCAAATTCCACTCAATCATCCTTTGGATGGGTCTCTAAGCCCATTAAATCAAGCCCAATCCATTACACATGAAAATCGTACTTTAAGTCCATTGAATCACACTAGCCCACTTAGGCCCTAATTGACTCATGGTCCACAACCACCCTTAGGCTCACAAATTTTCACCTAAATCATTCTTAAGACAGCCCACTAAGCCCAATAGCCCAAGTCCAAACCCTTACATCTAAAAATCGCACCTCGAGCCCATTAGGACAACTAACCCATTTAAGCCCAAATTGCCTCGTGGCCCATGTCCACACTTGGGCTCGCAAAATTTCCTCCCAAATCATTTCTTGGACAGCCCACTAAGCCTATTAACTCAAGCCCAACCCATCACACATGAGATCACAACTTAAGCCCATCAAATCAAGCTAGCCTATTTAAGCCTAATAAACTATCTAGCCCATTAACCCATCTCACCCTCATATCCACGCCCTAACCATCTTCCTACAGCCCACATAAGCCATTGTCACGCCTACCAATAGATCACTAGGCCCACAAATTAGTCCACTCATCCTTGAACCCAAATCGGCCTAAACCGTTCTAACGATTTTCACATTTTCTCGTCATATGTATACCTTAGCCAATCTACCAACCAAATCAACATTACATACAATATTCCTAGGCTAAGATTAGTGGATATGCTTACTGGAATGAGGCTTGAACGACGACGACGGCGGCGAAGACCCATGGTGGCCAAAGAAGAGCTCATGGCTAAGAAGAGAGGGAGAGAGCGGCTAGGGTGATTAAGGGTCAAATCAAGGCCAAATCAAGCTGGAAAATATGAACATGACATAAATGTAAGTTTCCTAGGTCCCTAAGGTCAGATTTTGTCCATAGAGTGCAAAACGTGAAACAGATCATGGAAAACAATTTCGACGACCGTGACGGAAACGCTGGAACGGAGGCCTAAATGATATCGGATCGAAGTGAAACAAAGTTATATGAACTCACCTTGGATAGATCTATGACATATCCAAAAATTATGGAGATCCTCCGATCCCAAGATCCACGGTTTTGGCTTCAGTTCGAGGAGTTGCGGGCCAGATCTTGGGAAAAGGCTTGTAGATCTTCATAACTTTTCGTCTTACGGTCACGTGGGAGAAAACGGGGAGTCGTTTGGACTCCGGATGAGCTCAAACGGGCCGTTTTCGTCCGGGTGCGCGCTGGAAATCCGAGAAGACGCGAGGTGGCCGAGAGGGGAAGAGGGGCTTCGGGATTTGGAGGAGAGGAAGAGGGCTGCCGAAAATTGGAGAGGGAGAATGAGGGAGAGAGAGAGATGGGTGAGAGATTATAAAGATTATAATGCTTAAAATTCAAAAATGGGATAGTGAGGGTAAGTAAGAGTAGTTCATGGGGTTGTGATTGATTGAAGACTTGATGGATTGACTTGAAAAGACTAGATTTGACTAGATTTGATATGATTAACTGATTCGACAAGATTGATTGATGTGACGACTGATGGGACATTGCCTCAGGATGCGTGCCAAATGCACTAATCGGGTCCGAGCGCGAATGAATCTCGGACTAAAAATTCTACTACACTAACGTGCTCATTCTAAATAATTCTAATCATTCTAATTCTAAGGACCGGGCACAGACCGGGGGCAATTCCGTAAAATTTCATTTTACGTCTTGCGTCGCGACGTTCTCCGGTTGTCTGGCCAACTGGCGACGTTATCGTAACTGAATCCAATTCTCCCTTGTGACATTCATAAAAATTCGATTGTCTAAGATCGGAATTCGTTTCGTGGCTAAATCCATTAAATGACGATTCTATCGAATCCTCAGACCAACAGGCGGCTGTTTAGGAATTACCCGTATCGACCTATCAGGTCTGCGTACTTTAAGTTCCTAGATAGCATTTCCCCTTCGGTTAGTCATATCGAGTTGATCAGGCTCGAGTGAGGCTTAACTAGAGCGTATTAATGAAATATTTCCATTCTATTTATAAATTTCCGAAAATGGGTCGAAAATCCGGAATGTCACAAAAATGGGAGACCTTGAAGAACAATAAAATCGATGGTGGGCTAGGTTTCAAAGATCTTATCACTTTCAATAAGGCGATGATGGGAAAGCAAACTTGGAGATTCGCTTAGAATCCATCATCAATTTGGAGTAGAATTTTCAAAGGGATTTATTTCCCTCATTACGACTTATGGGCAGCTTAAAGAGGAGCCAAACCCTCATGGGGCTAGCAGAGTTTACTTATGGGCAAGGATTCTATTGGCCTTGAGAGCAAATGGGTGATTAGCAATGGGAAAAGGATTAATATCAAAGAGTAAAAGTGGTTACCTTTCGAAGTCTTAGGAAATCCTGCAAACAGTAGAGACCATGGGACGAAAAAAAACTAAACTCTCTATTCCAAGAACACACTATGACTAAGATCCTGAATACCCCAATCAACCCAATCTTAGCAAGGGATCATCGGGTGTGGAAATATAATGCTAACGGGATGTATATGGTCAAAATAGGCTATCACAAGCTTAGATCCTCAAACCAACAACCTAATCATGATTTAGCCACTACCTCTTATCAAACCCCTCCCAACCTTTTGAAAACTATCTAGAGCGTCCCCATCCTTCCCAAGATCAAGTTTTTTATATGGAGAATATGCCAGAATGCATTACGTTCTAAGTCAAACCTCTTTAAGAGAAAGATCATCCTTGACCCACTCTATCCCATATGCCATTGAGCCCTTAAGACCTTGGAACATCTTTTCTTGCTTTGTGACTGGGTGAAGACTATCTGGGAATACCTAAGAATCAAGTTAGACACTTTCCCCTTCACGGTCACAAGTATGGATAAGTGGGCAAGAGACAATCTTACTCGTCAAAAGTGTAAACCATCTCTGGATTTGGCTAGGAATGTGCGTTGGCTCCTCTGGAAAGAATGCAACAAGGTCATCTTCCACAGCTAAACCCCCAACCCGAAGTCAATAGTGGACACAACTGAAACTAAAGCCATTAATTACAAGAGATCTTATTGGAGAAGCTGAGTTGGAGCGGAAAGGAAGAGACTTCACCTGCTTGTTGGATTTCCCCGAAACGGGGTCATTGGAGCTTTAATGTCGACGGCTCTTAGTTCGAAAATCGGTGGGAAGATTGGTCGCTGGTATCTTTCGATACGCGTGAGGAAGCATCATCATTGGCTTTATGAGCAAAGAAAAAGTCGAATCTGAGTTCGAGATGGAAACCCTAGCGGTTCTGCAAGCATTGCGTAGCTTGAAGAGAGAGAAGGAGAAATCTTGAGTAACCTATTCTGAAAGTGGAAAAAGTGGTCTCTTCGCACAGGGTGTTTAGGAAGCCAATATTTTCACTAACAACGTACATATCCCCTCATATCTTGCCAATTTAGATGATGGACATTGAGCCTTTAGGTCCTTGTTCCACGATTGTAAAAATTTGTTAGGCCAACTTAAGAAGGTGATTGTGGCCTATACCCCCCGTGAAGTAAATGAAGCAGTGGATTGCCTAGCCAAACCCACCAAAAAAGGCTCTCCCATCTAATTGGATCGCGCTTCCTCCCCAACCATTATGGGATTTATTATGTTTGGATTCTGCTAATTCTAGCTTATATAGGTTTGTAACTTCCATATGAATGAAATCTGCCTTCTACAACAACAAAAAAAATAAAATTCCTAGACACTTGTGCTAGATACCCTCCAACTAAATAAAAACCGTGTTATCAATGCCCAAATTTTAGAGTCCTGATGTGACATAATCCATGAAACCAGTCGCTTTGGACTAGACTAAATCACATTAGATTAGTTATATTGAATGTGTAATGCCGTCTTTTGACAGAATTGTGATGAATAGTATTTTTGTTACATTGGTATAGGTATGAGGATTTTTGTGATAAAAAAGGCTTTAGAATTGGTGTGACTATGGGCTTAATTTAAAGCTTTTGATGGACCCATGCGTAGTAATTAG
>JAGVVM010009511.1:0-15593 GCA_019149425.1 Psidium friedrichsthalianum
GCCACATTTTAAGATATCAAGTGCGGGGGTGCAAATAGTGCAATTCGGCGACATTTTCGGCCAAATGGCCAAGCCGAATACTACATCATTTTGCGAAAAAAAAAAAAAAAACGCCGCAAATTGTCGCACTCTGCAGGTGGTGAAGGCTAATAACATCCTTTTAAATTCATTTGGCAGGCGTATTAATCTTACGGCCATAGTACGTTAGGGCGACATGTTGCAAATACAAGTGCCAAGATTTTTTTTTGCTTTCACTCGGGCCAGGGCATACGAAACACTGGCGCAGTTTCGTTCATAGGGGCTTAATAAACCTTGGGCTCGATAGTACGTTAGGCTGCAAACTTAGAAAGGCACGTGGCCCAATATTTTCAATTTCACTAGGCCAGTAGCCTAAATCTGGCAAAACGCAATCAATTTCTTTCAAACGTGCCGCAATTTTGTGCAAAAATGCCAAGGTTTCTCACATGGGAGGCCCTTAACTCATGACCCAATAATTATTTCAAGTAGCACTGAGTATATAATCTTGCAAATATTATTTTAAATACGCAACACTGGGCCGGCCGTCCAAATATTTGGATAAATCAATATAATATATATACTCGGGGGCCTCGGTTTGGCGTTTATAAATGTGCTGTAAGACGGCACAGTTGTTGCCGGTGTGTGCTCAAACTCATAGCACGGAATCGGGCCATACAAAACTTGTGCGTATTTTCCCAAAAAAAAAACTCAAACTCAATTGGGCAGTCACAGTGAACATTTTGGGGGGGGGGAGTGTTTCGGCGAGGTTCATGAATAGTGATTTCACAAAGCACCATTATATTTGGCTTCCTTTTCTTTTTTTTTCAATCCTCGTTTTCGCTCAGAAAATATATCGCCTGAAAATCCATTTTTGGCAGGTACAGCCGAACTCGCGGAGAACCCACAGCCCGCAACCACGCACCAACAGAGGCATTATTCAAAGCATGGACAAGGCAACATTTCATTACAATCCACATAGGTCGTACAAATGCATGTCGAGCCCATCACTGAGAAATGTATTTCCATGCAATAGCGCGGATTAGCGGACTCGTTTAAGTTTTACATATGCGATATGTAGGGCGGCACGAATCGAGTCCTAGAGCTAGATGCGCATAGGGCAAGTCTATACATGCATGAGGCGATAGTACTAGAGGTTTGAACTTACCTAAAACGGAATTCATGAAACCACGGGCTGAGCGTATGCAGCGCTGACCGGAGACGCAACGATGACAGCAACGGGTGGATTGCGGCGGCGGATTACAGTTCGGAGACTCGTCGGGGCTGGTTCAAGACGGGGCTGAAACGGAGTTTGGTGGCCAAGCTGAAAATCGGCGATATTTTCTGGACATGAATAATTGAGGCTCTAGTAGGTCGTCTGTGGTCAACATACTTCAATATGAAGGCTTATAATGAACTTCGGGTACAATAGCAGTGACTGGTTCGTCGACGGGGTCGCAGAAACGGCGATAGCAGATTTTGAAGGTCGGGAAACGACGCTCCATCTCTGGAAGTGATTTACAAGTGTCGTGAATAGAAAGCCAGGCATAGACTATTGAACTAAAACAAGCATTACCTTAGAAAATTGGCGAGCGATCGCAACGGTCAGGATTTCCGTCACGACGTCTCTTTAGAGTTGTAGCCCAAGTGCGGCACAGAAATCTGGAACCGGGGGCTTTAGTTAAGCAGCGAGAGACGAGAAATCTCTGAGATTGATAGAAGAGAGTAGGTAGGATTAGAGTTTAGGTTAGAGAAGTAGAGAGAGTATCGTGGCTGAAATTTATTATGGAGGATGAAGAGAGAGTGTTTGACATTAATTTTTATCTTAAAGGATACATTAGTTTGGGCGGTGTACTATTACACGCGAAAGGGCGACATTAGAACGCTGATACTAATTGTAGCTGAATTTTGGAGCTATCAGTGGAATTTGAGACTGATAACGCTTGAGGAGCCTGTCAAGTATTTTCGGGTCACATACAGGCTGGTGCAATGTATAGGTCCAAAAAGATTAAAAAGATCGGATGGGCGAGAAAAAAAGCTATTTTCTTGGTGCTAAGCTTCGGTGAAATTTCCAAGACTGGGTGGAGGATCTCATATGCAGGTCTGATTTGGCATCAATTGGCGATTCGTTGGAGACGTTAAACATAACTCGCAGGATTTCTGGCCTGTATAAATTTTCATACCCTCCCCAGCCTCTTTCTTAAAATATTCTTAGCCTCATTGCATGGATTCTAGCTCTAAGCTACTATGGGCAAGATAGAAATATTCCCATTATTGCTCCCTTTTTTCACTGGGTGCTATTGGAGCGGTAATCGGCAAGACCGTGCATCTGGGCTCTATTTTTTCGCACATTGGCAGAGGCAATAGGTACCAAATTCAGCTAACTGTGCAGGTCTCATGAAATCCGATGTCGCTATTTCGGGCGGTAGCTCCAGTTCGTTGGCACGCTCAGTTCGATATGACGACAGCTTTAAATAAATTACTCAGACTAATCGGGTGGCTTTAGAGTCACGGGCGTATGCGACGCATTGTGGTCATCGTGGCTTTATATCCCTGAAATTTTTTTTTTTTTTGGGTTAGCTCATTATCCGCTTTGGGTTAGTGCATCTCAGAGTGGAGCTGGCGGCCTAGCTGGCCTAGAGGCGAGATTCTATTTATCAGCGCTTCTCTATGGAATATACATTAGTTTATTCGAGATTTCCAGTAATAAGCGGATCGTATTAACTTCAGATTGTCACAGAATCTCTACCTGTCGCTGTAGAATTATAAATGTGAGGATATAATATTATCTCAAGTACATGAGTGTAATATATTCGGCTAAAAAAAAAAAGTATAATGATCTAAAGAACACTGATCATAACTAATTATCTGTAGAAGTCCATAGACGATAAAGGGCATTTACAATTTACGGAGATATCTACGAATAAGCATTTCTTGGGGGGGGGTGCACTGATGTGGCGAGTTGGTGATTTGCTTCAAAGTTACTATGATCGGAATATGACAAGTTGCGAAAATAAAACAGAAGGCAGGGCGTAAAGTAAGGGGCTGTAAATATTATGGATGTAGGAGGTATAGCGTGGGGTGAAAAATAGTCATTTGGAAAAGGATGTTGAGGGGCATTTTGTCTTTTGGGGGTGTTAATTGAAACAAAAAGAAAAATAAAGGGAAAAAAAGGAAGCGAAATTAATTTGCAATAGTGTGGACGCCAGCAAGAGATATATTTAGGCTTACCGATCACTATAAAAAAAAAAAAAAAAAAAAAAAAAGTATATGCAGTGTGCGTCGTGAGCTCATAAGTGGGAATGGAATAGCGCGACGGCGCTTAAATTTAATTGGTTTACATTAACCTCTTAATATTCTAACAACGTGTGGTTAGTTAAAATTGATCTATACCTATTTAAGGTAGTGTGTCTTCAATACGAATTTAGTGGGGGGGGACATCAAGACCTTATAAATAACTGCGACACCAAAGAGATACGAATGTCATTTGCGACCCGTAAACTAAATAACATCCGAACTAAAAAAAAGGGTTTCGGGTCAGGTTTAGCATGTTAGGTTTGGGTTTTCCGTTTTCTCCTTCTTCTTTTTTGTTGGGGGTATATGAAGGGCAGGTGGACTAGATCTATACTGGCCCTTGCATTCAACCCTGCGCTTTTTCCAAAGGGTATTCACAAATATTCTCACAATTTGTGAAGATAGCAATAGGCCCGTAGGCAACACAACGCACCAACAGTTAGTAGGAACGCGCTAAGTTGTTGCATGTTGTCTGATTGATGAGGCTTTGAAGAGAGAAGAAGTTGTATACTTAAAGTAATGGCGTACGAAGTTGCTAAGGGCTATTAAAGTAATGGCTTATGTGACTAAATTATTTAAAGTTGCAATCTATATTATATGACCCTTAATTCTTAATGGGCATAGGGGGATGTACGCATCAGAGAATCATAAACTCGTCCTACAGTCATGACATGGGTCGGGTGCAATTGATTATTCATGATAAGCCTGAAGCTGAGGTAATGGGCCCTAAATAAGCATGGTAATTATTCGGCGTGAGAACTTTATGACTATTGATAACATGTAGGCAGAGGTATTGTATGACAATTATGCAAATAGTTGTATAGTGGATTACGGCTTATTTAAACTATGGTCAAACAACTGTAATTAAATCCTAACCTAAATTAGAGAATTTCGTAGTTGTACTGGCATGACTCCTAAATATGGGCAATTCTAATATTAGGAATTAGTATTGGACGCAATCTATCTAAATGCAATCTTTCTTTGTACTTTTCCTATCATAGAAATACTTCATGAAATTAATATTTTCTGAGGAGGAATAGAGGAAAGGGGGAAGAATAGCTAAGCTATGGCCCTTCATTCTACTTTTATGAGAGCTATCGATCACCATTTGTAAACAAGCTACCCTAGGGTGAAAAGGGTGTGAAGATATTCATCCGCTGTCCTATGCTTGGCTTGTGTATAGAAGGAGTAAAAACAGAGAAAAAATAAATTTTGTGTTGGCTGTCCCATATATATGTCGGCCTCATGTCTTAAATGCTCTCTTCTGATTGTTCAAAAAAAAAAAAAGTGCTATCTTCTGTTCTTTCTTTTGGTAAAACTACCTACAACTCACATGATTGCTGACTTCACATACATTTTTCTAAGGTTCGATGCATGAAACATTCTAGGCCGCATGACATATTAGCTAATTTTGAAATGAAATTCAAGTACCGACCAATCTCCCCTCGATTTGGATTGAATTTATGTTGGTAGATCTAAAACGACATGAAATGATCACCTTTCTTATTTCTTTGTTTACAATAGAGTATCAAAATGAGGTTGATTTATCATGTCTTAGGCATAATTTTTCCAAAGCCTCCGTCATGCCGTGTAGCCTGCACACCACAGCCAACGCTAATCTCCTGTCGTGGCGACAGCCCCCCCCTCCTGATGCGTAGTCCGCAACAGTCAGCCACGCAAAACACCATTTTGGGGTTAATGTGGTGGGACGTTCTCTGAGTTTTTGCCAGCGCTTAATAACAATGGCTGAAAAAGCAATTGGAAATAATGAAAAAGGAAAAGAAAGAAGGAAATTAGTATTATTTGTGGCTTATTATGATTCTAATGGAAACCGGTTTTTGTGTTTACATGAGTGAATTTGAGAGCTTGTGACTGGCTTGACTGAGTTAAAGGCTTGGTTAAGTTTGGATTCAGTCTTGTCTCATATGGAAGACCACAATGACCCGCGAAGCTTAATCTGCAGCCTACTATTCGGAACTGGACGCAGAGGGGAGGCTAGCCCGCGAGTCCTTATTTCCAGTAACAAATAATAAAAAATGACAAAACATAAAAGATAGGATTGGAAATTTGTTTAAAAATAGGTATTTGATTAGCATTAGAAAGTGAGGTATGACTTCAATATTTTAACTTGTGGGTTTCTAACTAGGCCTTAATATGGGCTAGTGGGCTAACTCCTTATTTACAAATTCTCCAAGGCTGTATCGAGACGATATAAAATTAAAATCACTATATTTGGGCGAGGTAAGGATTTGAGAGAATGCGCACTGAGCTGAGGACCATTGGTCTGTCTTTCTGAAAAATAACCCATAATTTTCATCTTCCCCCATCGGGAGCGGTCCGGGTAGCAACAGTACGCATGGATGAGCGATAGCTAATACAATGAAAGCGTATTAAATACTAAATCTATCGCTATGCATTTCCTTCAACTACCAAGGCCTGGTGATCATGCGTATTATGACAAAAAAAAAAAATGAAAACTTAATCTTGAATCAACTGAACCTAAAGAAATTGACTCTGATGATAGTGGGGTTCTAAGTTTTTGTTCTGAAATCGATCAGCAACCCTAGACTGATACTGTCCATCTACTAATGCTATGAAGAACATTAAAAACTCGAATTAATGCGAGAACTAGATCAGAATTTGGGCATTTGTTGTTTCCATGATAGGCAAGATAAACAAGATTTTTTGTTTAATTCTCCAGCACAATTGCTAAAATCTTCTTTGATTGAACACCCAATGCTTGTGTTTGCCGGGCGCGTGCTTCTAATTTTTAGGCCCCAAGCTTAGTGGTCTCTATTGTTAGCAGCAGAACCCAGGTTTTGAGATGGAACACAGATTTTATTGATTCTGTATAAAAGTATGTATAAATGAGCGACTCAGCTAACTGGGATGTGTGTTGCAGTTGAATGAGTTAGCTGAGTATACAAAAGTGTTTGTGATGGGAGAGAGGAGACTGAGATCTCTAATCTTATCCTTTCAATTTTTGATTTGCTATCTCCTCTTGACTTCTGCTTTTCGTATGGTTGAGAGAGGAATAACAGAATTGAAAGGATGAAGTTCAATCGATCAGTAATACGTAACAACTAACGTCTATCATATCTAATCTCTTTGTCAGCGTATACTCCGTACAAGACAACATATGGAAGTTGTTCTGAATTCCACAAAAGATACTGATGAAAGTTAGACAAATAGGTTTTAACTGCATTTGTTGAGATTTAAATAAGAGAAAGGAATCTATATATGTAGAGATGATCTATATATGAGCAAGTGACGTACGCATATACACATGTTGTCTTGTCACGTTTATCACAACCTTGATGGACCCTGGTTTTGTTCTCAACCGAGCCAAATTAAGAAGTTTTCATGTGCATGATGGAAAGTAATGCTATCTGAGGTCAACTTCCTTAAAAACTTCAAATTTAACTGTCATCCAGATGAACGATCACATATCATTAAAACGGAATAGAAAAAAGCAAGGCACAGCATGATTACGCAACAGAGCTTAAAGAATTGTCCTATGAAAATTGAAGAAAGACAACATTCTTCTAAGTGCATATTGGTCGGGAGCCAAAGCCCGAGCTTAAAAGCAAAGACGAATTAAAGAAACGCAAAAACAAAAAACAAAAGGCAAAAAATGGGGCTGCAGATGGGCAAGTACACCCTCCATAACATTCCTCTGACTTCTTTCAGCTCGCCATCTTTACCCGCAATCAACATCACATTCTGCTGAAGCTCTGGCATTGGAACGACATTCTCCCCTGCCTTCTCCTCTGCGTTAATTCCTGTTTGAAGTTACTCTTAATCAGAGGGGAACAGACAGGGGAAGACGCAGTGCAGCAAACTGTTGAAGCTCAGGCATTGGAACCACGCTCTCCCAGCCTTCTCCTCTGTCCCTCTTCCTGTTCGAAGTGGCTTTCCTCTTCATTTCCCTCTCCTGCTCGTGTGCGGGTGGGTTTTAACACAAATGAAACCAATCAACTAAACAATTATCTTAAGTAAAAACAAGTCTTATCTAACCAATTCACTCCTTAATTGAAAAGACGTACGAAATAAACAGTACCTTTTTTTTTTAATAGCAAACTTAACGATGTCATTTCTGGTAGATTAATGAAGTTCTTCATTTATTTTGATGCTAATTGGCCTCGTCCCCTAGTTTATCCAAAAATGTCAGAACTTTCTTATGGACGGAAGGAAAGGAAAGGAGAGGAAAGGAAAGCAAAACGAAAAAGGAGTAGAAAGCGAGAAAATGAAACTTGAAAATAATAATAATAATTAATTATTATTATTATTGGGTGTGTGAGCACTTGAGATGAATTTAAATGCATCTTTATCTGTCGATGACAACTTCATTGGTCTGATGACAATAAGTAAGCCAAAACACCAAATCACTCTAGTAAATATGCAACCGGAAAAAAGTTCAATAAGACTCACCTTGTGGTGCTTGTAGAACTCGAGTATGCCACGAAAGTCTTCCCTGCAATCGGACATCCATATATAGCAATGATGTGGCAGTTTGGTGCTTGATACATCAATCAACCTTTCCAATGACTCACATCCACTAACCGTTAAGAAATCCAAAAACTCTAGCTCGTCAAGGCCCTTGACAAACCGTAGCTGGTTGCAGTACTCGATGCTTAATGACTTGAGGTTCTTTAAGTTTGACAAATCACCAATACTTCGCACATAATCACACCACAAAAGGTCGAAGTATTCAATGATTCCGACGTACAGTCAATATGTATCTCGAGTATCTTAGGGCAGTACCGTCAGCGTAAAGCTTCGCAACTTATTTAAGACTCTCGGTGGAAGGATTAGTATCCCTTCACCCCAAATCAACTTATTAGAAGACTCATTATTATCATACCCAGCTTCCCCCACACCAACTAGCTTTTCGAAGGAGTTGCAGTGTAGAATAGACAAACTATGAAGTGATTCCAACCAAGAAAATCGGATCTCAACTAGCTCTGGACAACGGCTCACCTCGACAGATTCCAGCTTCTTCATGCTTGATAGCGTGAATCTCTTGAGGCCCCCACATCCATCTACATTCAACTCCCTTATATGTGGAAGTTGAAGCCCATCGAATTCAAATTCTTGCATTGGAGATGCAACCAGCCCTAAACATGACAAATTTCTCAGGTTCCGACTGAGTGACACAATAGCATTGAAATCATCGAGGTGTAGCTCTTGAAGAGACGAGGGAAGTTGCGGAAAGGTTTGAAGGTCCAATCCAATCAAAGGAAGTTGGTTTGGCAAAGGAAGGAAATCCAGCTCGGCAGTAGCACAGGCATTTCGAAGTCTCAATCCCAATTTATTCAGTTTAGATAGCTTCTCGATCCACCTTAACTCACCGGTACTGAGTTTATCTCCTTCTCCTTCACTATAATTTAAATACAACTCAACCAAATTAGTCAAGTTCGAGAGATCCGGGACTACCCGCAGCGATGCAGAGCACACTTCTAGATAGGTTAAACTTGCTGGGAGTGCCGGCAACTCTCGAATCTCATTACATATCCTCAACGCCAACCTTTCCAGGCAAGGAAGCATGCTAATGGTCTTTGGAACTTCACTAACATGAGTCCAACATAGTTCTAGGATTCTTAGAACGGGCAAACTTCCAATTTCATAAGGAAGTTGACCTTTTAAAGAGGAACTCCTGATTTCAAGCACTTCCAACTTCTTGAGAATTCCAATAGCACTAGGTAACTCCCACGAATTTGTTGAATCGAATACAGTTTTGCTATTGTGAAAGTGCACCTCACGTAATGATTTCAACTTCCATATGGAATTTGGGATTTTCTTCACATTACAATGTAGTACAGAGAAGTACTCAAGATTCACTAGGTCCCCCATTTCTTCAGGCAAATCTTCAAGACAAATGCACTGATAAATCTTCAGATACATCAAACACTTCAACTTCCCAATAGAATCATCAATTTTCCTCAAATTGGAACACTCTCCAAAATTAAGCTTCTCTAAATTCGGGCATTCAAAAAAGTCTGGCGTGCTGGTTATTCTGTGACAACTTGTAAGAGAAAGAACTTTCAATCTTCTGGCCATCTGTCAAAATGAATGCAATATTCAATGATGAACAATCAAATACTACTACTTCACCCAAAAAAATAATCAAATACTACTATTAGAGATGACAAAATAGGAAACACATATTACACACCTTGATTAAGCTCCGTAATTTTGGAACATCTATGAAGTCGTTGCCTGAAAATTCAAGAATGACTGCATTCTTTAAGTGCATATTCATTGGCTCAGGCATTGGAGGAGGATTACTCCAAGAAATCCATCTTAATTGGGTTAGACAATTCGCTAAGTTACCAAGGAAGGATCCGTGGTTTAATCTGAGGTATCTTAGACCTTCAAACCTTCCAATCTCTTCACTTTCAATGATTTTCTTAAGGTCACTTTTGTATAGATCAAGATCCAGTGCTTGAACATTACTCTTCATCTGCAAACGAGAGCAAGAAAAGGCATTCAATATTCTATTTCAGATGAAAAAGGATTAGAATGGGAAAAAGAAGAAATGAAAAAGAGCGTCCTAGCGCAGTGTAGAGGATCTTCTCGAGAGAAACTATGGGTTTCTATCCAAGGCAATTTACCTCTTTTGTGGTTATTGTGTCAAGTATCTCCTCATGATTCCATAACCTACTACGCTTTCCGGATTTGTTGGATTTTCTCGAAGAACAATTTCTTTTCCAAGATCCGTGAGTTGATCGTGCATCCAAAACTTATTGTTCTCCGTAATCTTTATCAAAGACATGCTAATGAGGACCTCTATTCCGGTACATGGGAAAAACTTACAATCTTCCCACATGTAAGTTGCATTTGTCACATCCTTACCAGTGAAAAAGCAAGCAATATCAAGGAAAATTTGCTGTTGCCTGGGAGTCAACGCATCATAGCTGATCTTCAATGTTTTGAAAACATCAGCATGTGGTGCTAATCTCAACTCCTTCAATGTCTTTTCCCATTGTTCTTGTGTTTTTTTATGGAAGAGGAGGGAACCAATTACTTCAAGAGCCAATGGAAGTCCTCCAGTAGCATTTACTATTTCCCTTGAAAGATTATCGTAATCATCCAAAGGAGAGTCGCTATTAAATGCATGCTTACTGAAAAGCTGAAAAGCTTGAGCGCATGATTAGTACTCATCACCTCCATTTCGTAATATAAAATTTGATACTCTGGTCTTTGGATTTGTAAAATACCTTTATTTCTAGTTGTAATCAATATTCTAGATCCTGGACCTAAAGTACCCTTTCCAATTAATTTCTCCACTTGTTCATTGTTATCAACATTATCAAGTACAATGAGGACTTTCTTGTTGCGAAGTACTGCTCCAATCCTCCTCATTCCATAATCAATTTCGTCAATGCTCCTTGTTCCTGCAGGATTGCCAATTTCGGACAATAACCTTTTTTGCAACTCAACCAAGCCATTAGTACGAGATGACTTTGCTCGAACATCATCAAGGAAACAACAACACTTTCCAAAATGAGAAGATAATTGGTTGAAGATAATCTTGGCGAGAGTCGTTTTACCAATACCCCCATGCCATATATTTGAATGAGCCTCACGTCGTCAAAGTCGTTGTCTAAAAATTTGCTTAATTCTTCCACTCGATCATCAATTCCAACTAAATGTTCCATCACCAATCTATGCTTTGTCTTCAGCTTTTCCAAGACCTCCTCAGTTATTAATTTGATCAGTTCACCGTGGCTGCAATAATGGAAAACCATCTTAATCGGTGAAAAGTACAAAATCATGACTACCAAGGTGGAAATAATGTTCTTCAAGCACCGGATAAACTACACAATTATGGAACTAACTAATGAGACCTTAACAGTTTGTGTAATTGGCGGCGCGTGGCCAATTTTAAACTTGAAAATTCACACAAAAAAGACATATAAATTGTTAATGCATTTGAATTGAAATTACACGATTTATATACGAGCGACAACTATAGAAGTTGAACATCATGTATTGAAAAAGAAAAATGTTTAACGCATTGAAAGGTTAAATGATTAGATAGGAATGTGCATGACATTTCATTATCCCATTCTTTTTCCTCCCACTGCCCACAATTTTACCTAGCCAGCAGTTACCATCATTGTTCACCGATTATAGAAGATGGCCTTGTGAAGCAGTTTCACATTTTTGATAACGTAGCACAGATTCATCATTTGGTATTACTGTAATAAAAGTCCCACCTCAATCATACTTGAATTTTTAACGTCATGATTAAGGAATTTAGGGGAAACAAGTATCTCGAAGGCAGCTAGCTTACCCTTTGTACATATTCACTTCCCATCCCTTTACCGCACCAACCTCTTTGAGAGCCTTTCTCCATGCATCCAATTGCTCATTGCTCAGCTCCTTCTCACGCTGCAAACTTAGGATGGCATCACTATAAAGTGCAGTTTTCAATTTAACGTCATCAGGTTTCACATCGAAAAAAATAGGTAGGATCTCTTTATTAGCTTTCGATTTGGAGGTATTTTCCCATATCCACATGAGCTCGAGGAGGCACCATTTGCTCGAAGCGTAGGTATGAGAGAAGATGGGTATGTAGATCCTACAGTTGTCGATTGCTCGCTGAAGCGATCCATCAATCCTTTCTCCCACACGGAGCTCTTCGTCGTCCCGGAAGACACAGATTCCAGCATCAGTCAAGCTATGGAAGAGGACGTCGGTGAATCCCTTGCGAGTGTCGGGTCCTCTGAAGCTCAAGAACACTTGATACTCACTTCCCGATGACGACGTTGCTTCATCCGAGCTTGCCATGGCAATATAGATTGCTCAACTCAGTAGATCGATATCTCTCTCTCTCTGTGGATCGATGTTCTTAACAGAGAAAAAAGGGTAGCGTTAACACGTTAGGAGGAAATAATGGAGTGGGGGTAGGAAAACCATTCAAATGCGAATGGATCTATGAGAAATTGGTTGTGCCAGAAAGTCGTAATCTTGTCGGAAACGAAAAAGTCGTATTGTATCGTGCTGTTAATCGATTCACGTAATTCATTTATTGAATGCTAATCTAATGTCGTTGATTTTATCTGGCTCGAATATTTAGAAGCTTAAACCGCACGAGCATGATAATCATGCTCAAATGCTCAAATTCTCCAACTCGATCCATCATGGGAAACACTTAGGCTCCCCTCATTGTGAACATTTCAGCAGAGCGTTTTCTTATTGGTATTACATCAGATCATATCAGAGCGATAAGCATGAATTTGGGCCGGGCTATTTCTAGAAGTTCCGATTGAGACCCAAGTCCAACTACTTGTCAAGTATTGCGTTTTCAGTGCAGGATGAAATTTTCCGTGCATTGGACAGTTCTTACAGCAAAAAATCAGCCGAAGTCTAGCTAGCTAGCACCTTTATTTTCTTTTTTAATTGACTTGAAGTGCCACTCTTAGAATCTCCAACTATAAAGTGTGTAAATAAGAAAAAAAAATATATATTTATGAGATCTCTACCACTATATAATGGACGCGAGGTATAATATCATCTTAGACATGAGTGTAATTATTTCGCCATCTAATGATTGATAATGATCAAACCTATTTATCAGCAGAAGTCCATGGAAACAATGCAATTTACAGATCAAACTAACCTTTCTTTCATCTGATGTGTGATTGGTGATTGCTCAAATTATAATAATGGAGAATAACTTCAGAATAAAACGAGCATGAAAGAAGCTTGAAATGTTATGGATGTAGTGGAAGCGGCTAGGGTGAAAAATAGTTTGGTTTGGGTATCGTGAAGACCTAAATTGAACCGAACACAAGGAATAAATAAATGCAATTTGTGACCCAAACTGGATAACATACTAACTGGAAAAAGGGTTCAAATCGATTCTGTTAGGCTTGGGTTTTCGATTTTTCTTTTTCTTTTTCTTTTTTTCTGAAGGGCAGGTGGACTGTGAATCAACGCCATTCATCCAAACCCTCACTTTTCCAGCACAAAATTTCTCAAAATTTGTCAAGAAGCAATCGGCCAGAGCAAAAAAACGCACCACAGTGGTACGAACCAAGTGTTGCATTTGCTGACTGAAGCTTTGGGGATAAGAAAATAAAGAAGAGGAGGAAATGGATGGGGTAATTTCGACAACACCTTGTCGCGATATTCCTAGAGGTGAACATCCGAAAGGAAAGCTAATCGATTACTACGCCAATGACTTAGCACGGACTCTTCCTATCCCATACCAATTACAACTTTATGGTTTTGATTTCATTAATTTAACATGCAATTTAATTCAATGAGGTCATTACTAATCTATGGTGAATCGATTAGAAACTCAAGTCTGCAATCCGAAGATTTCATGGATATAGGGATTTAGTTACGCTAGGTAAATTTAATGTCATTTATATACATTTTCTCTTTGTTTCAAATATACTTTAGCAGGCAATCTTGGTCAATTTTAGTCTTAAGCCACTAACATGCAATGGGTAGTCATGTGGGTGCGCGGGCAGAAATTTGACACTTAATAATCAAAGCAAGAAACAAATTCTAACCTAAACTAATGACATGTGGCATGAATGATTTAAGTGCAATCTATATGTGACCTAATTCTAATGACGGATAAGAGAATCATAAACTTTTCTAACATGAAATGCAATTTGACTTGTACAAGCATAAGCATGTAATCCCTAAATAATATGGATATTATTGCGCGGACGTTATGACATTGATAAGATGACAAGGTGTTTATGATAATTTCTCAAGCTAATTGTATATGTGATTACATAATTTCAACTAGCAAACAACTGTAATTAAATCCTAACCTAAATTAGAAAATTTCCTAGTTACTGCATGATTCCTAAATACGCAATTCTAAATTAGGAAATCAGTATGGACGCAACCTACCCTAAATGCAATTCTTTTTTTCTTTTTGTACTTTCCCATCTTAGAAATACTTCTGAAATTAATGTTTTCTGTGAAAAGAAAAGGAAAGGGGGGAAGAAATAGTGTAAGCTAGGAGGCCTTCATCTACTTTTATGAGAGTCATCATCACCATGGGAAACGCTACCTAGGGAAGGGAAGATATTCATCCCTCCTCTGTTGCTGTGAAGAAGGAGAAAAACGGAAGGAAAAAGTAAAAATGTGTTACCGTCCCATGTATATTGCCTCATGCATGAAGTGCTCTCTTCTGATTGTTCCAAAAAAAAAAAAAAAAACAATAAGAAGTGCTCTCTTCTGTACTTAACTTTTGGTAAAACTACCCTGCAAACTCACATGATTGCTACTTCACATACGTTTTCTAAAGTTCGATGCGTGAAACATTCAAGGGCGCATGACATATTAGCAAATTTTGCACTGAAATTAAAGTATCGCCATCTCTCCCTCCCGTTTGGATTGAAATTTACTTGGTAGATCGAAACGACGTGAAAATGCTCACCTTTCTTATTTCTTTATTTATAATTAGAGTATCAAAATATGTTGATTTGTCATGTTTTAGGCATGATTTTCCAAAGCCTCCTCCTTCTGTGTAGCCTCCTATCGTGGCGACAGCTTCTTGATTAGGGGTGAGCAAATTGGACTGCCCGGATCGGACCGGAACCGGTGGTTCGGTTCCCGGTTCCAGGGACGCAGGATCGGACCGGACCAGTCAAACCGGTCGGATGAAAAGAACCGATTGAGCAAGGTAGGTAAACTACAACATCTACCATCGTACGTCAACCAACTAAATATTCAGAAATTAAACTGTCATTATTTCACGGTCTCGAGGGATGAAAATCGCAATCAGACAACCATCGTCTTGAATTACCAATCAAAGCTGACAAAGTAACAAGGCTCGAGTGATTAAAAAAAAAAAAAACAATGACATGGAACTGCAACACTTTCTCTATAGACCTTCCAAAGAAGTTTCATGACACCGTTACAAAAATTATAGACAAGGAGACAAAAGATCCATCTGGTTCATAGGTCATAATGCAGTCCCGAGGGAAGGACATTTCGTCTGGGTTTTTTTGGTTTGGTCCGGTCCAATCCGGTTCTTGGTTTCAGCAAATTGAGCACCGGGACCACTGGTCCAGTTCCCGATTCTTAAGAGGAATCGGACCAAACTGGAAACCGATTACCCCTACTCCTGATGCATAGTCTGCGCAGCAGCCACAAAAACACTATTTTGGGGTTAATGTGGGATGTTCTCGGTTTTGCCAGCTATGCTAATAACGATGGCCGAAAATGGCAAATGGAAATAATGAAAAAAAAAAAAGGAAAAGAAAGAAGAAAAGTTAGATAAGAAAAAAGAAAAAAAAGAAAAGAAA
>JAGVVM010009512.1:0-13467 GCA_019149425.1 Psidium friedrichsthalianum
TTAGACATTCTACTAAACGAATAATTTACAAATTATTTTGCATGTATAATTTTTTATTTTTTTCTTTACACATTAACAAATGAACATTTTAACTATCAATATAACAAATGAAATAAATAGGATCACAAAAATATTTACGAATTTATATATTCTTCAAAATATGTATAGATAAAAGATACAATTGTCATTTAGAAATGAATGTATGAACAAAATCATTAACAATAACATCTACTCAATTAATTGACAAAATTTTAATTTTTAATATTTTAAAATTTTTCTTTGTGGGATGTTTTCTATTTTTTTAGAAAATTTTATGATTTGGATCATCATTTTTAAAAAAAAATTTCATTTCTTTTTTTAGTTTATTTTTTATTTTTTAAATATTTTCTGGCTGGATCAACTAGATCCATTTTTAATATTATCTATTATTATTATTTTTTCATTTTAAAATTTAATTTTTCCTTTTTTTTTGTATCTTTTTCCTATTCATTTTCCAGACCGGGCCGGTTCGACCTAACTCACAAAATTGAAGAGCCGGCCCAAACGCACTTGGGTTTGAACCGGGACTTTCACGATAGAGTTTTGGACATTTTTTATTTATGATTTTTTTTTGTTCATTTTTTCCAAATTTTTTTATTATCTGGAAACTTTTTATTAATACAAAGATAAATCGTATGGTCCGAGTTTACCTACCTGGCTAGTCCACATCCCTTCAATTAGGTGACTCAAAACAATGGCTCATATCTAATTACCACATCCTACTGTCCAAATCTAACCACGATTTTGCACAAAATTTTTCCAGAGACATGTACATTCAATTATTATTTTAGAATTCTGATAGTCATATTTAATTAACTCTAAAAAATTTCAAATATATGATGAAAATACAGTTTAATAAGCATGAATTTTTTCCTGAGACATGTATCAACATGCAAAATAGAGATATCTGTAGCACAAAAATAAGATATTTTAGGAATAAAACAACAAAATTTTAGGAATGTTGTTATTATTTTTTAAATATTTTTGCCCATTTTTTTTCAAATTTTTCTATTCTTTGTGATATTTTTTATTATTACAAACAAATTATATGGTCAAGATTTGTTCAGGTGGGTAGCCACGTTTGTTATACTACATAAACGGTCTACATCTAATAAGGTTTTTCCACAAATTTTCATTAGACACATAGATTCAGTTATTATTTCAATAATTAGAAAATCATTTTCAATTAACCCTCCAAAATTTCAACAACCATGATGAAATACGGGTTTAATACGCACAAAAAATTTCATAAGATATGTATCGATATGCAAAATAGAGACATGAGTAGCGTAAACATAAGATATTTTTTGATGTAAAACAGACATATATGTAGAGCAAAAATAAGATATTTTTTGAACTAAATAGCATGTAAAATATCACAATACAACAACGCAACAGTGATTACACAGTACTAAAATATAGCATGTTTTAACAAGGATATAAGCATTACCTTAACTCAAAAATTGTGCGTGGTTCGAGATGAGATAAATTGATACTTTCACTCTTCTAACTTCTCTGCCGTGTAAAAAAAAATTGACGTTACAGAAAAAAAAAATGAAAAACACAAATGCCAGAAGAAAACAAATAATAAAGTGAATTATTACCTGGTTCGATGGCGAGAAAATATTGATGGAATAATTGACCACGGATACGGAGACGTTCGAAATTGACGAGCGATTTTCAAATTTCTCTTTTCTCTCTCGATTTTCTTTTGGTTCTCTATTTGCTTTCTCTCTATTTTTTCTCTGTTCCCTCTCTTCGTCTTCAAAAAATGAAAAAGTCATTTCTTTTCGACTTCAGACAGGTTATTAATAGAAGCTTGAGACTTCAAAATCCTTCACGTGAAGGATTCAGAAGCTCAAGCTTCTAAAACTTCACATGAAGTTTTAGAAGAAAGTTTCTATTCAGAAACTTTCTTCTTAAAAGAGGGGAGAGGTACCGAAAGAAAGGGGGGCCGTTCGGCAGGCTTTCAGCGGAAAATGAGGGGTTTCAGCGAAAAGGGGGGCAAAGAGGGCGGAAAAGGGGGGAAGGGGCGGAAAAGGGACCCGAGAGGGCTGGGTTGCGGGTGTCGTGATCTAAAAATTTCGATCGGTGAAAAATTTCTAAGTTAACGGATTATCAGGTTAATTAGATTAACTAACCTAACACGGATTCTTCCAAGCCCTACCGAATCGCAACTTTGACTTTTTTTATCACATGATTTTAGAATTTGGAGTCGCCACTAATCATTTTTTGGTAGGCCGATTAGAAACCAAAGTAAATTAGCGGGAGAACTAAATTACTTCTACGAACCAGAGATTATGAGTTCAGGGACTTGGTTACACTAGTTAATTAAAACTAATGCCCTTTCGATACCTTAATTCCATGGATATCCTAATTTTGGCAACTCAGGCTTGGTTTATTCCTAAGGCTCTAGCGATGTGTTCTCTTTTTGTATTTTCTCCTTTTAGATGGAATGCATGGATGGTAATAGGTGCACGGATAAGCAAAACATGAATAGGCAAACATAGACACGCGAATGTATACATGTGAACGTAGACATGCAATCATGAACATCCGAGCATAAATATACAAATATGACATGCAAACGTGAGCATACATTACATGCGAACGTGGATACGTAAGTACGCCATACGAACGTAGACATGAGGATGCAACACACAAATAAATCATTAAAAATAGGATTGGTCAGTCGAAATGGCCCGTTTCCAAATTTTTTTGGGATTTTCTGAATTTCCTGAAAATTTTCAACACAATTTACCTATGAGGGAAAAAATCGTCATTTTTAAAAAAATCGGGAAGGAAAATCATCAAAATATGATTAGTCAGTCGAAATGGTTCGTTTCTTAATTTTTGAGATTTTTTTTCTGAATTTCCGGAAATTTTTCAAGACAGTTTGCCTATGTGGGGGCAAAATCATCATTTTGAAAAGATTAGGAATGGTAATCAACAAAAATAGGATTAGCCAGTCGAAATGGCTCATTTCCTAGTTTTTGGGATTTTTTTTCTGAAATTTTTTTTGTTTTGCATGAATATGCATAAATTAATGACAATACTAATACTTATGCGACATGGCAAAGTATGCATGAGCTATACTATATGAAATGCACATGGATGATTTTTTTTTTTTGTATTTTTGAATGCTTTGGCTTCCTATTCTGAGGTTTAATAGTACAGAAATTAAATTATAAAAAGTAAAGACAGTAATAAAGAACCTCCAATGGGTGGATCGGCCTTTCCATTCTGGGATTTGATGGTGCAAAAATTAAATTGCAGAAAGTAAAAGCAGTAAATAAAGAACCTCCAACGAGTGGGTCGGCCTTCCCATTCTAGGGTTTGATAGTGCAGAAAATAAATTGCAGAAAGTAAAGGCAGTAGATAAAGAACCTCCAACGAGCGGTTCGGCCTTGGCTCAGCCTACCCATTCTGGGGTTTGACGGTATAGAAATTAAATTGCAGAAAATAAATGTAGTAAATAAATAACCTTCAACGGGTGGGTCGACATTCCCATTTTGGGGTTTGATGGTGCAGAAATTAAAATATAAGAGATGGAATATGAGAGATCTTTACACCACCAAGTATGGGGCAGAATCTGCCGTAATTTGGGATTCGAATCTTTTAAGCAAAAAATGCAGAAAATTACAATACGAATACGACATGTGAATATGACACGACATAATCGAACTTTAAATCAATCCATTGAGGTAGCGACATTCTCAAAGATTTTAATGGTTAGGATCGTTACCTAATTTAATGGATTTGATGGCCGAATTCGGACCTCGTGTCACTTATGGATCAATATTGCGGCTCGAACGACGGAGATGAACTCGTGACTTGTTTTGATCGGTAGAGAAATTAGTGATGGTAACACCTAGATTTAAATACCACCATCTTCAAGACTCTCTTTTAGAAAAGAATTCTCTCTCCCTTTTTGTTTTTTTTTTCTTCTTCTCTAATTTTTCTTCAATCTCCCAAAACTCTTTCAAAATTTTAAATTTTCTCTAAAAAAAACAACTCCCTCTCCAAGCTTTCTTCTTCCTCCTTTTTATAACCCACTCATTTATCTCCAATTCTAATTTCTCCACTAACTCTATCTCCCATTCTAATTTCTCCATTAACTCTTCTTCATTTTCATCTTCCCTTCTCCATTTCTATCTCACAATCTAATTTCTCCATTAATTCTTCTTCATCTTCATCTTCCCTTCTTCATATCTAACTTCCATTCTAATTTCTCCACTAACTCTTCTTTATCTTCTTCCTCCCTTCTCTATTCTCATCTTATTTTCTCCATCTATGCTTCTCCATCTTTCCTTCTCTATTTTAATCTTATTTTCTCCATCTATTCTTCTCCATCTTCCCTTCTCTATTCTAATTTCTCCACTAACTCGTTATTTACAAAATAATCCATCAAATGTGAGGTATTTGCACTCTAGTCCTTGAGATTTTAATGTAAAATTCAACTAAGGCCCTTTTTACAAAATTAAGTCATTCTGGGTATATTGGGCCAAGATGAAAATTTAGACTATTAGAGGATTATGTCACAACCCCTAAAAGTGAAAAATAAAAATTAAATGACTTGAATTGGATTTTTTTAGGGCCGATTTGAGATTATACTCGTGAATGAACATATGATCCCGAATTATATTTTTTGAATTTCTAATGGCCAACATGAAAAGAGAATTAAAATAAAAATATTGATTATTTTTGTGTATTTTTGTGGCCTCAAATGTTATTTTTTTCGAATTTTTAAGTATTTTTTATTTTTTTCAAAAAATATTAAAAATATGAAAAATATGAAAAATCACTTTTTGTTCAAAATTGGTTCCTTAGACTTAGCCAAGGATTCCAAAGTTGATTTTTTAATTTTCTCATTTTTTTCTTGATTTTCTATGAATTTTCAAAAATAAAAAAAATGAAAAATACTAAAAGAATGAAAAATCATTTTTGTTCAAAGATGGTTTCCTAGGCTTGGCCACAGCCCTCAAAGTTGATTTTTTAATTTTATAAATTTTTATGGGTTTTTCATTAATTTTAAAAGAGAAAAGGTGATTAAAAATCAGGTGTCAACAATTGCATCTTTTTGAAAGGAAACTCGGTAGAGGTTCATTTCAAAGATGAGATGACACGTGAATCCTAATCGACTCAAACCTAAGGAGATAAAAAGAGTTGTGACATGCGATCTCTAATACCTCTCTGTGCGAGTTCTGATTCAGACCGAACTTGAGAAGGCTCTCATGACGTAGGGGAGAGATAGAGAGGAGAGTCAAGGGTTTTACCTGAAGCTTACCTGCCCGCTCTACGGTTGTTGCTGACTGACCTGTTGATGATGGATTGAAAACCTAAGTATTCGTTATAAGAAAACCTTAGGGGGATTGAATTTGGACCCGTATGGTAGGTCACCCCATGGCAGATTCCTAATAAGAGGATTCTACTAATTAAAATAAGATTTGACCCGTATGGTAGGTCACCCCATGGCAAAGTTCCTAATGAAAAGATTCTAGTGGCGATTTGTCCTATTTAGAGGATTCGCATGCATTTTGACCCATATGGTGGGTCGTACTATGATAGAATCCTGGTGAAAGGATTCTACTAAGCGGTTTACCTGATGTCAGGTTCACCGAAGATAATGCCTGTAAGAAGGACTTTGTGCCTGTAAGAAGGACTTTGTGCTTGTAGGAAGGACTTTTATGCCTGTAGGAAGGACTTTGGGTACCTGTAGGAAGGACTTTGGTGCCTATAGGAAGGACTTTTGAAAATGGACCGTTTCTTATTGGGGTCTCCAATGAAAGAGCTCCAGGGATGGCATACCCTACTAAAAGGGCTTGTTCATGCGGTGCCTGCAACTCAGGACTTGAAAATGGATCGTTCCGTATTGGATTTTCTAATAGAAGGGCTCCAGAGACAGCATACCCTACGAAAAGGGCTCGTTCATGTGGTGCCTGCAACTCAGCACTTGAAAATAGATCATTCAATGTTAGAAGTCATTGATGATTACCTAAATGTTACCTTTTTAGGGTATATAGAAGAGTTATTGACTGAAAATATGATTTTTGGGTGTCGATCTGGGATCTGGGGAAACCAGGAATCCTGCAGAAGCTTAAACCGATTTAACTTACCTTGAAAGGTGCCATTCTGGGATTTGGGGTGACCAGAAATTCTACAGAAGCTCAAACCTGATTTAAATTACCTCGAAGGGTGCCATTTTGGAATCTGGGGTAACCAAGAATCCTGCAGAAACTCAAACCCTATTTAACTTACCATGAAGGGTGCCATTCTGGGATTTGGGAAGACTAGAAATCTTGCAGAAACTTAAACCCGATTTAACTTACTAGGAAGGGTGCCATTCTGGGATCTAGGGAGACTAGAAATCCTGCAGAAGCTTAAACTCAATTTAACTTACTATGAAGGGTGTTATTCTGGGATCTAGGGAGACCAGAAATCTTGTAGAAGCTCAAACGCAGATTATATTCTCTTGTCGCTTTAGGAATAAGCCAGAGAGGTAGAGATCAAAATATCTCGAACATTTCTATTTTCGAGATGAATCATGCTTCATTGAAGAAGGTGAATACCTGTACGTGCCGCAATGGATTTGAGCACCCTGACAATTGCCAGAATTCATTCTCTTGAAAGGTTCATGCCGAAGATATACTTACCTGAGGATTTGGAAGAAACACCTGGTGGTTTTTCGACAATAATTGTCAAATAAATTTCGAGACCTTGGAAGGTAACTCGAACATCGGGAACGTGTTGCTTGTCAGGCAGTGTTAGAGGTAACATGTTCAAGCCTTTTCATCAATGAGTTCACTGGTTCATACAAAACTACTCAGCGAAGTTTGCAATGATTAGAAGCAGTTTGTGTTATAACTCATGATGCAATCAATCACAAGGTGGATCATGCACAACTATTCTGTCAAGTTTGCATTACCAATTTTGTTCAAGAAGGTTATCACAGTATGAGCACCTCGAATGTAATCTGGACGAGGGACTTCAATCCGAAAGGGCTTTCTCTCACTCTCGAGGAAGGCTGTTTATCCTGATTACAGGATTGAAAAGAAATACTGAATCTTACCATCATCGCATTCAACAAGGGTCTGAGTGATCTCGCAATTGGTACAATCGAGCCGATCTGAAAGTCTTGATTAGGACCATAATATAGGCTGGGTCAAAGGCTTACCAAAAGGGATTCTTTTGAGCCAAGGCCATAGACAAAAAAGTCTTCATCATCTGCTCTGGGTTTATAAGTCAAGAACTCTGCAAAAATGAGAGAGAAATAGTCTTGCTCATACCTTTTCGAGCGATGCTTAAAATCATTCACCCCTACGTTAATTCAAGTATCTTAATCAGAAAAGACTTCCACAGGTTGAAACGTAGATTGGGATTGGGGACAAAGGAAATAAAAGGCTTATTTGGCCTAGAAAATATATGAGGTGGGTTTGATGTCGGTGATCATTGTATCTCTATCACCAGTTTTGACCTTCTAGAATAGTCTTTAAAGGACACCATCGTTGTATGAGGAAGGTGTCAACTTCTGCTGAGTATACTTTGCAGTTTTGACTTCTTCGAAAATTTTTCTTTTGCAATCAGATCTCATTAGAGATTTACCGAAGGAGATCATATGTCTTCACTGAATTTACAAAATGTACATGTGAGATTCAATGAATAGTGATTTGAATGGGCATTGGCCTTACTTTTAACTGGTGCTTTGCTTTTTCATGCCTAGGACTGGCTTTTCTCTTCTTTTTTTCTTTTTTTGAAGATTGTGCCGTTATACACACGTATGTCCAAGATCGCAGTTGAAGAGTTGACTTGAGAACTCTATGTAGACCAACTTCTTCTAAGTTCTTCTGTTTTGAGGTGGTGCCATCTTCATCTTGGAATAAGCAATGATCACCAACGGGGTTTTAAGAAACGAACATACAGGCTCAATTGGGCGATGCAAAGGATAAAATTGTATCAGATAGAGAAACGAATGCTTTTCGTCATCTTAAGGCACTTGAATTAGCGCACGAGGTTGAAAGCTAAAACACACTCGAAAATTGATGTTAGTCCGAACAAGAAAATTTCTAACCATTTACCTCGTGCTATTTCCTGGGACAGCCTCCATTTGGCCCCGATGTGGGGTGGTTCTTGACAGAGGTTACGAAATAAAATCGCCGCTCAAATAGGTTGTCAATGGTTACCTATAGTGTTTAGGATAGCGAAATGATTGCCTCCTTCCCTTCGGTTATCGTACCTTTTGCAAGAAAACTCATTGCCTTAGGGAATGCGGAACCAAATTTAGCACATGACTCACTGTGGATTAAGATGTAGGATGTGTATGGAAATGGTTTGCCTTTCATCGTCCTGTCATGCCCCATTCTACACATTCGATGCATCATACGCAGTTTATGCTCAAAGCAAAAATTGGTAAATTAAACATGCAGAATAGTCATGCATGAATCATGGCATGTGTAAACGCAATGCAGATATAGCAATTTTTAGCATCACATGTGTTTACAGAATGTGCAAATATGAAAGAAAATTCTCAAGAATGGGAGAATTTGAATTGTCCCAGAACACGTGGGCGGATTAAACAAATGGGGGAACCTACTCCATAAGTCGAGGAGTGGCTCGTCTCTGACTTTGCCCCTGCGAAATCATGGGTGAAGTGAATCATTTGGGCCTTTTCAATGTTGACAACCGTCATGATCGTCGGTCAAATGCCCCTGCAAGAAAGAAAGCAAAAAGGTTACCCTTGAAACCAAAAGAGCTAAGGAAGACATACTCTCCTTTTTACTTCAAGGTCTACCACCAATTTGCCCCAATTTCATCAGAATAGACCTCATCAGATGATCATAATTTTGCCCCCTTGGGGCTGTCTTCTTCGACATGTTAAATGTTAGTGTAAACATTTCCTGTCAAAAGGAAAGGAGACGTGTCAGCCAGTATTGGAAAGGATAAACTGGAAACGATATTGGTTTACCCTTCATCTTGAATGCCTTGTAAGACCCCTTTGCGAGTTTTCGCTGGGTTGAGTTTTCCTCGATTTTTGTTGGACACTTCACCATTAGGGGCAAGGCAAAGTATTGCCTTCAGTCTCGTTCATCGAGTATTCTTGTTTCTTTCTGCAAAAAGAAATGTGCAAAAAATCGTTTTATTTATTTACAATACTTACAATATTCCCATCCTTAGGGATCGAACTTGGATCGCTTCGGACCATTATCTTTCCCTATGCCATCAGGCCCATTAGACCGTAGGCATCCATGGGGCTTTCCTTTAAATGTTAATCTTCAAGATGACGCGGTCTTATTACTGAGCAGTTTCACATCACGGTCTTATTACTGAGTAGTTTAAGAATTCGAGACGATCATGGATAAATTGGAACGATACTAAATTATCCTTCTTTGAGATTTGCTCGCGTCTTTTGCTCATATTCTTCTTTGTTTGAAGCCATCCATCCAATGGCAATATCCACGAATTGACTTGCCCCCAGTTTTGCTCAATGAGAGAACTTCATATTTGAGTATGACTGTGTTCTCCGGGCAATTTGTAAATTCCTGAGAATAAAAGGGATTCACTTTTAAAACTGGAGTGACTGAAGGTAAATTGAAACGATGCGGAGTTACCCTTCGAGTTTACGCGGACTTTTAGTCGCAATTAATTCGTCGCGAGTTTGGTGAAGTGACGGATCCAAGCATTTAATAGGAGAAAGGAAGATCACTACTTTCTACTCCCAAATTAAAGCTAAACATCTATAAAAATAGAAAATATCCCACGCAGGGGAACAAAATATATGTATTCGTTCAGGATCGGTTCTGCTCCCTTTGTAAGCTCTCTAGTGATCAATAAGCTTTATTCCGAATCAGGTACGCATCGGTCATGTTGAAGGACCCGTGATCACTAACTTCGAAATCAGGCTCGGTATACACATCATAGCCCCAATGCTTTATCAACATCAAACTGGTTGATCATGGTGGTGAGCTCGTCGTCCATGCTAGCTTAGTGGTGATACGTCCCCTCTTTCTCGGGAGGTATCAATGCTGACCCCATAGGATTGGTTTTTTCGTATCTCCCTATAATAGAACTTGGTCTTGTTATGAACTGATCCAACTCACCTCTTAAACGGGCTTTTTTTTTTAGATATTGTCTTTCATCGAGCGTGAGGAGGCTATTGTAGTTGGAGCAAGTGGTAGAGTCGAAAGCTTCCTTATACCTTTTGTTCTCCGCTTGGAGTTTTTCATTTTCAACTTTTAGAAACACAATTTCATGGCGCTCATGTTGAGTCCTTACTTAGGTTCGTCTATTTTGAAACCAAAACCTGATTTGCATAGGGTTCAGCCCTATTTCTTGGCTCAGTTCTATTCTTTGTTAGTCATCTGGCATAGGGCATCCCGTGAAGAAATCTTCAAGCTTTTGAACCTGACGTTCGGTGTGACGCTAGCGACGCTTCCTTTGACCCTTGTAGATGTCGTCCCTATCTTTATCAAGATCTTGGACGTTGTTGACGGAAGGGCCATGCTCCATGGTCTAAATTCCAAACATGGTCTCGAACTCTGCATCTCCCATATTCAGCAAGTAACGATAGCTCTCAAGTGTGTTGGGTTGAGACATTCTCGATTGGTTAATGGTTCCTCAAGGTTTGCTACCTCTTCTTGTATTCTCACTCTCGGAATCTTTCTGAGCGACTGTATATGCTTTAAGACTCTCTTCTGAGCATGGGTGAAGATTACTAGGAGGACGTCTCTTTTTAAAATCTAGGCGTGGGTTTGGAAACTGTATTGCTACTCCCGAGAGTTCTGTCTTTCTTAACTTTTTTATTGTATCTCTCGCTCAACTCATCTTCTTTCATCTTTTTCATAGTGGTAGGGCTCCTATCATTATTTCTTCCACCTGTCTCAAGCCTCGGCTTTGCAGGCGAGCTCTTTTTTCTGTCTACAAATGAAGACAAGTCTTCTCTTCTTTTCCACTAAAGTTTGTCTTGTCTCCCACTCAAGTTGTCTTTTCCTTCCTCTTTTTCAAAGCGGTGACATCACCTCAATCTTTTTTGCAAAGATTTCGGATTCGCTCGGCTCGAGATTGCAGACTAACGGGATTTGAGCCATCGAAAGTGACACCGAAAGGGAATAGAAGGTAGGAAAATCTAACCGATAGATATTACTACTGTGAAGTCAATATTTAACTTGAAGCAGATTATCATCTTCGCATTCCAATCGTCTACTTCACTTCTCTCCTCTTATCTTTCGTATTTTGCTCGTCGGCCTCGATTCTCTCCTCTATCATTTTAACGATAGTGGCCAATCTTCCTACGCACATCTTCTCCGTTGAAATTACATTCAAATGGGAAAGACTTTATCACATTTTTGGCTGAGGCTATGTTTACATAGCCCATCATCCGAGTGTCGAAACTGAGATCCTCGGTTTGTTTAGGGAGATAAATGCTTCTTCAGCCGTGGGCACCAACTTGGAGAGGGAATACAGGGCGTTCCCACACGTCTTCATCAACTTTCTAGAGGTCAGCCGGAACACTCACTTAACAATCACCTTAGCCCGCATCGTGAAAGCTCGCTGCCAGGATCGATATGAATGCCTGGAATTTGCAGAACACTTGGTTGCCGGTACAAAAAGGCCATCAAGTCTGCTGATGAACGGGTCTCGCTGTTAGTTCACGAGAGAAAGAAGCTGGTGGAGGGCCTAGCTTTGAACCAGACATACTTTGAGCATGATCCAAACGATATGTGATGAAGTTCAGATGCAAGTTGCTGGAGGAGAGGCTCGACGATCTAACAGCGGACATAGCTTTCGAGAGAGACTTGATCGAGCATTTGAAATTCGCTGTTGATCATCATGAGGTTAATGCAGCCAAGCACAAGGAGAAATGTATCGCCTGTTCTTCAAGCTTGCAAATCTCAATCCCAGGTTGCTCGGTGTAGGCAGAGCATTAATTTCATGGAGAGCCAGTTAAGCTCTTTTGTGATGCTTATTAGGGCTCAATTTAGCTTTACTTTTCCTCTCTAGTGAGTTGTTGTAAAACTTGTTGATGAATGGAATTAAGGAAAATCTTCACGTGTTTGTGCTTTAATCTTCTTGTCATCCCTTCTCCCGTATAGCATGATAGAACATTCAAGGCACAGGAAATGCGAGGTTTAACATTTTTCTTGATATTAGCTGCTTTAGACGATAATATCAAGAACATTAAATCAACTCTCGACAACGGACCCCACTAGCCACTTGAGTCCGTGAGCTAGTCACGTGAATTATTGCAAATATGACCACTCGATTAGTGCGCCAATAAATAAACCAGGCTACCTATTGCGTGCCCCACTTCACTCATACTTTGTTTCTTTTGGTGTCCACTCGTTTGTGTCGTCGTCTGTATTATCGGCAGAAATGCTTGTGGGCCATATTCAGTAATAAAATACCGATCCTCAAAAGTTCTCCACGTGGTTCGAATCTGAGAAAGTTAAAAGACAGGCCTTTGGTTGATTTAATCAGAAAAGCGTTGCGAGGTCGGGTCAACATACTTGCTACATAGATTTTAACTATACAGTCTATACAGGAATCCCCCGATACATTAAGGATGCCCCCATGCCTAATCCGGATAAATTCATTGCCGCATCTGAATACAAAGCCCATACATGTTTATTGATTGACGCAATTCGTCTCCGCGACTTCTTCGCTTGCCTCAGGATTATCGATTGAGGCATCGACCGTTTCTATCCTTTCACATTCCTCAAGATTATTCCTAGTATATTATCATGATGTGCCCAATTTTGCTCCTGTCCAGGTACCTATGATCCCTATAAAAGAAAAAGAAATAATTAGTATGTGATCCAAGAGAGGTCGATCCATGACTCGCCTAATTAGCCCATTTTTTTTTTTTTTATTTTGTGAAGAAATCAAAAAAATGTTCTTAGAAAGACATGGGTGAATTTCTTGAGAATGCTTTTCTTACAGATTTTACAGCTTGAAAAATGTGGTAAAATCTCCTGACGTTTATCAAATTTTCTGAAGGAATTTTCTTCTTTTATCGGATGAATTTTCATTATACAATTTGTTAATAAAAGCTCATTTCTATTGAAGCAGGAAAGATGTTACAAAATTCTTTATTGTCCAACAAATTCCCCCACCGGATTTTTCCACATTCATTTTTTTTAGAAATGGCACCAATTGATTTTATTTTCTTTTGAAAAAATGACCACAATGTTAAGTTCAAAATTTGAGCGACACCTAACATGGCCCGACCAAAAATAAATACAAGCTGAAGTTAAAAAACTTTCTTTCACCGTAAAGAAAATGCAGATCACATAGACATGCACGTGAATCGTGAGTTTAAATCTTAGTCTATCTATCCTAAAGGGCTCACAATTGAAGCGAAAAAACTTCCGATAAGGCGACAATTCTCGCGCACATAATCAAGATTTAGCTGTGTCCCACATGTACCAATATTAA
>JAGVVM010009513.1:0-17271 GCA_019149425.1 Psidium friedrichsthalianum
GCAGACAAGAACAGTTTGGCCCGAAGTATATTTGACAAGTCATTCACTTCCTCTTCCAATTCGAAAGTCCTCAATAGACCACTGTAACCATGAGAAAGGAGTTCATGAAGGCGTCTCCAGATAATGCGATCATCATTAGGGAAATGGCTGACAGAAGATGAACCTGAAAATCAAACCGTGATTATTGAGACTTACAAACATGGATTGCTAAAGATCATAAACGAAGTTCAAAAGAAACAGATGAAGAAAGATTATTGTCGAATACTACCTTCATAACCAGAATGACGACTGTTGGAAGACATGGTGGAATAAAGATTGAAACCAATGAGTAGATTAAAGCATCTTGGAAAGGGAATGATCAAGTGGTATATATGTGGACAAGATAATGCAGCGGTTACCAGAACGTGGGGAACGTCTTTAAGAACGAACTAAAACAGCAAAGGAACGTGAGATCGTGAGAAAAGTATTCAGTTATCAACATGACAAGTTTCCAATTCAAGTTATCCAGGACTTAAGTTGAGGAAACTTCGGGAAGAAACTTCAGTTCGGTATCAAATATACGTGAGGTCATCCTACCGAAATCAAGTCATTGGAGTATTTAGCTGGAATGCTTTTGGGTAAAAAGCTCTCAGTGTGCATGTCATACTAAACGCGCGAGAAAGCAAGTTTAAACCGAAGCAAATTCGGCAAGGGACTTTACTTGTTGATGTCAAGTTGTTTTCCCGAATCTAAGTTACAGAGGAATATAAGTTAAAGTAGTCTCAGAAAGGCGTTCTAAGTCGTCACATTATCGCATTCCCAATCTGAAGTGCTCCAAGGATTTTCAAGCCAAACAGTTTTTCAGGAAGAAATTAGTTTTGTGTGAGATAGTTGCCCCGATTCCATGGTTACATGAATAAGTTGAGAATTTTCGGGAGAAGATGTTGACTTTTTATGCTATGGTCTTCCCGAATTCGGATTGTTAAGTGATGAGTTAGACCTTTCAGGGAAAAGTTGCGACTCTCTTTGTTATCCTTTCGACATTTGGTCATTGAAAAAACCATGACAAGGAGATTAAGCGCAACATCGGGGATCGCCTTCCCGAAACAAGATAAAGAAAAAGAACATCAGAAGAATGAGATTGGAAATGCAGAAACAGACATTAAGATCGCCATTTAGCTTGGTTAACAATTGTCTGGCTTTCTTTACAAAAGTCTGCAGTTGAAATTCAAGATTATAATTCTGCTCCACCATCTCCTTTCTCCGTTGTTCTGCTACTTGATTCTTGCGCTTGCTAGAGTCGTACTCCTTTGCCAACTTTATGTACTCGGCAAATTCTCGTTGGCAAGAGACACAGGATTCATCCATTCGGCTTTTTTGAGACGAAGCACATCTTCGGTACGTTTGAGTGCCTCCTCAAGATCTCGCTTCTTCTTCTCAAGATCTTCGACTTCTTGTTCCAGAGCAGTATAAGTGTCAAAGAATAAGATTGCATCGTCCCGTTGGCTATGGAGTTCATCTTCAGCGGCTAATTGTGGTTGCTCCATAGAAAGAAAGTAAGGTAGAGTATGCATGTTTACTCTCACAGTATCTACCGCTTCAACGAAACTAAGCTGAAAATCGTCACAAATACCTTGAAGCTCAGTTGAAGGCATGTAGGAGGGATTTCCCGAAAAGATTTCTTGTGAGAGGACTCTAGCCCGGTGTTCTTTCTTAGAATCCACAATTAGCTTTCCATAGCCAGGTTCCAGGAGATCCAAGAATTCTTGCCATTTAGCCTTGGCAACTCGGGGAGGAACTGGAGAAGGCGCCGACAAGATGTCTTGCAGTTGATCTGAAGAAGCTTCTCCCAACTTGAGTTGCGAGATTTTCTTGAAGGCCTCTCTTTCATGCTCGGACAACGGAGGAATCTCTTTTGCCGAGGGAGTAGCAGTCACAGTCTCTGAAGACGAGGGTATATGAGACGCCCTAGGGGACGATGGAGGCTGCGTGAGAGAATAAGTAGGGCGTGGAGGAAGTACGAAGTCAAGAGGTAAAATTGGCGCTTTCGATGGGCGAAGTCCTACAATTCAAGAAAGCTAGTTAGTCATCAACTAAGTTACAGTGAGGAGTAGTAGAGCAAGAAATTCACATACCAGAAGTACGAGCAGAAACGCCTTTTTCAGAAGCCGAAGTTAAACTAATGGCTTGATGCGTATCTGGATCAGCTTCTAGTGGAGGAGAAGGGAGAGAGACCACTATAGTTAAGAAGTTAAGCGGTAATGAGAGCCAAAATAATTTAGTAACCAAGTAAACCGGTTAACTACAGAAAATAAATACATACCGATTGGAAGTGATTCCTCAGGCGAGGTAGGTTCCTCAGAGAGGAGCAGACTCTTCGGGATGTAACCCGGAAGTGTAATAGCAAGTTTTCCTGTGTGTTGTTGTTGCCGCTGGCGGGGAATCAGGATGAGTAACTTCAGGCCACAGGATCAAGTTCAATCAAGGGCGGATGAGCAGGAGTCTTAGCTGTTAGGACTGGAATTTCAACAGCAGGTTCAGAAGGAGAAGAGGCAGATGTTTTCTTCGCAGAACCTGATAATCAAAAGACTAAAATCAGAGATGATAAACCTAACGACCACAGTACAGATGTAGAAGAAGGTATGATTACTTACCTTTGCTTGATCGCGACTTTTTCAACAATCGGAGCGGCGCATCGGGAAGTGCACTCTCAGAAGACGCTTTTAGAGAAACGGGCACCGATATGCGGATACCTGCTCCCTGGGTGACTGTTGTTGATTGATTTCTTGGGAGCAGGGGACTTCGGTGAGGCCGTTCTTTTTCTTTTGCCATCTGCAAGTATACATGATGATATGAAATGAAAGGTAAGCCTATATTACCTAAACAAAAAGAAAGAGATCATTTGACCTTTCTTAGGTTCCCCCGAGGGTGCTGGGAGTGCTCTTGGTATTGTGTCTGCCTTGGAAGCTGGATCTATCATTTGCAGTTCCCGATCCAGAAATGATGCTAGATCCTGACTTTCGGAAAAGATGCGAGAATGATAGTCTTTCCACCAGAACATGAAGTCAGGAGTGGCATAGGCAGGTTTTGGCTCATACTCCGACACAGGAAGCTTTCGGTATATCCTCCGAATAACAATATTCAACTCAGTAAAGGCTAAAGTGTCTGAGAGTCTACAAGTGACTTTTTCGGGAAGATGAGGAAAGGAGAAAGTATAAAGTGCCGGCACAGGAAGCCCTTGTGTAAGCCCAAATTGCCGAGCGCAATATTGGGGAGAGTAAACTTCAAAGCCAGAAATGAGCCTGCCTTTGAATGAAACTTTGACAGGGAGATCAATAGAAGTCAGCATGACCTGCCAGTACTCACTACGATTGTTAGAGAAGCCAGGAAGATACCGACGGAATTCGGTAGCGAAAAAAGGAGAAAAATCAAAAGTCCCTACGTCAAGAGAGTAGAGCTGAGTAACGAAATACCGAAAATAAGAAGGAAATTCGGTATCAAGAGGGATAAGTTCCCGACTCAAGGCCTGACAAGGGGGAGTGTCTGGTATAGAAATAGAAGAGGGCTGACCGAATCGGGATTCTGAAAACCAAGAAGGAAAATAAAAGGCAGCCCAGACTTGCAAAATCCAGAGAGGGCCACCAAAAACCCCTAAGACACCAATGGAAGTAACAGCAGCATGGGCTAATCCCCTATATAGAAGAGCAAGAGCAGTCTTGCCAAGAGCTAGCTTGGTTCCTGCAGCAAGAGCACTGGCTATGTACAAAAAGTCTTTAGATACCCTGATAACAGGGTGACAGAAAAGGAATTTGCACAACCAGTAAAGCAGAAAAGCGGTGTGCTCCTCATCGGTAACTTCCCCGTCCTTCTTAAAGTATTTATTCAAAAAGGTCCCGTAAGACAAATCAGAATCTGAAAGCTGACGAAAGCTTGGACTGGTGTTTACCGAAATGGTGGCAACGTCTGCTCCCAAAGGGCTAAGGCCAGTGATGCAGGCTAAGTCCAAAAGAGTAACGGTCATAGGAGCGAAAGGGAAAAAGAAGCAATTAGTCGAGAAGACCAAAAGCTAGAAAGGGCACCAATCAGTTCAAAATTTAAACGGTAATCGAAACAGGAAAGGCGAAGAGCATTATGGATTTGAAGCTCATCCCAGAGTTGAGCCTTAGAGGCGTGAAGGCGGGAGTACCACTGGTAAAAAGATTGATCGAATGGGAAAAAAGCCCTAAGTCGAGAGGGTTGAGATGTCCAGTGGTGAGACTGAACCGGTGTGTGATGAATGGGAAGGATTTCGGTTCCATGGCGAGGAAAAACTTCAGAATAAACCTTCGGAATCAGAAAATGGTTGTAAATGGCAGGACCCAAGACAAAAGAATCAGTACCGTCATTGTTCAGAAGGGAGAAGTAGTGGCGATCGTCCAAATCGTCTGACTCCACGAATTCGAAGAAGCGTTCGAGGGCTACTGCAGAAGAAAAGGAGGGAGCTTGGGACGCCATTGTTAGAAAAGCAAGGATTAATGCTAGGGTTTGGGGAGAATGTTTTGAGGAAGAAGAAGACCAGAGGAAAGCGCGAAGGCGAAGGTAATGAGAAGAGGACAAAAATTTGATTGTGTGGGGACAAATAACTTTATAGCTGACATGAAAAGGGTCGAAAAGGTGAGTTTCAGAAACGACACGAGAAACGTCGTTTGATACAAAAGGAGGATAAGAGAATGAATCTTGGGAGCGATTCAAAACGTGCCGCTTGACAAAAAGTCGAAAGGACAGATCTTCAGAATGAATAGAGAAAGACACCGTTCGGGAAAGGAAGGTGCTTTGTAAGTGTCAAAGTTTAAAAGAATCAAACCTTTTAATTCTTTTAAAAGGGGGCATATGTTGATACCGAAACATTATTGTCCGATTCGGTATCTTGGAAACGACACGTGGAGAAAAGGAACCATTGATAGATCCCGAATCATAATAACTTCATACCGAATAATAAAATAGTGTTTGGCCATTCGGGATATGTGTGCCATTCGGGAAGTTTAAAAGAAAGCACGTCGAATGAAAGACATAGTGTACTTGAATTCGGTATATCGTGAATACGCAACATGGAGACTATTACATCCCGAAATTCGGGAATACAGAGCAAGACTCATGGGCGCGAACAGGTTTTCCAAAACCAAGAAATATCATTCAAAAAGAGACGGTTGATTGTGCAGTTGCAAATCATAGAAGGCGTGGGTCCTGATTTATATGGGTCAGTTGTGAAGATCGTGGGTTAGAGGTGAATTACAGCGCCAAAATTCAAAGATTTGAATTCAAAGAATAACTGCTTGAGCAGTTAGAAGTGCAAAAAGGATAAGTACTCAGAAGGAAGGAAAAGGGAGCTCTCTCGACAATCATCCAAGAAAGACATTCTGTTTCTTTGAAGTTTTAGCCTGCTTTCCTGTTCGTAGTGTAGCCTTAACTTTCCTGCGCTTTCCGTTCCTTGTACTTTCAGATCCAAGCAATCTATTTCCATTTCAAGGCAATTAGGAGTAGCATAGTTAGTAGATCTCAATAATTCCCATCACTCTTGTCCATCGCACACACCCATTCGCCTGTTCTTCCTGACTTTCCATCAGAACAGAGCCGCAGAACCCTTCATAATAAAAATCGAAGTGCGAATTTCGGTGAAAGATATTCCCGATTCAAATCGCGCGAACAGTTCCTCACCCCGATCCAGCTATACCTAATTTCCAATTCCGTTGAACATGACAGCCAGCTAAGATAGATCGCCAAATCGACGCATTTACTGGTAACGGCATCCCATTTATGGTATCCATGGCTTTCTCTAGCATTCCTACTCGACTGTACGAGTCAACCATGCAAGAATAGTGCTCTATCGTTGGGCTGGTTTGGTGATTATTAATCATCATATCATAATATCTTTCACCTTCCCCACAAAACCACCATGAGTACATGCAGAAATCACACCTATGGAAAGTGATGTTATCAATTGTCATCTTCTGCCCTTGCATTTCCTTAAACACCTTTAGAGCCTTTTTGCACGACCATGTTGTGCAAAACCGGATATCATGGAATCCCAAGATATTAAGTCTCTCTCCCTTTGTCTTTGAAAGCATTTCCATTTCATCTATTTTCCATGTATTGCAACCGCAATGATCCATTAATGGTGAAAGCGAGCTTGAAGCTCGGTTCGCTCTTGGTGAAAATTTGCTCAAAAACCCCCATCTTTCTCAAATGCGTCAATTCTTAAGGATGTCTTGCGAAATCGAATCCTGCATGATCGACCAGCAAGTCCCACAAACGCAACAATGCATCATAAGGAAACGCTTCAAATGATAAATTGAATTCGGAAAATCGAACACAACAACGAAAAGTGTACCATCAGACCATTGAAAAATTTGGACTATTAGAAGACAGCGTCGTGACTCCAGAAATGCAAAAATAAAAAATTATAAAGCTAAAATGAATTTTCTACAATTTTTCCAATTAGTTTGAAAATGAGATTAACAAAGTAATTCCCGCTTTCAGAATAATTCTTGCAGATTTTCTTCAGCCAAAATGAAGAGAAAATTAATAGAAAAATACTGGCTATTTTTTCATATTTTTGTGGCCTCAATGCTATTTATTTATTAAATATTTCCCTAATTTCTAAAAATATTTAAAAAATACAAAAAATATGAAAAATTATTTTTTGTTCAAAAAAGGTTGCTTAGGCTTGGCTAAGGCTTCCAAAGTTGATTTTTCCATTTTCTCATTTTTTTTCTTGATTTTTTAAAAATTTTCGAAAATAAAATAAAATAATGCCGAAAAATATCGAAAATACGAAAAATCATTTTTTTGGTCAAAATTGGTTCCCTAAGCTTGGCCAAGGTCTCCAAAGTTGATTTTTTAATTTTATGAATTTTTATGGATTTTCTATTAATTTAAAAAAGAAAAAATAATTAAAAATCAGGTGTCAACAATATATATATATATACACACACACTTGAAGGGTGTGCATTTGGGTGATGGTTTTTCTTGTGCAAAAAATTCAAGAGTCGTATGTGTGCTTTGAAAAAAGGGTTTTGTGCGTACAAAACACTAGAGGGTCATGTGCAATGGTTGGTGACCAAAAGGGCAATCGTGGAGTGTCACATCCACCAAGATTACTAGCATAATCAAGGTGGTGATCGTCTGTAAGTTTTGTCTTCCATACATTGCACGATTAGTGGTGTGTCTAAACTAGAGATCTAACACTTGTGAGACTCGAAGAATATACGACTAAGTTGTTTTAAGCATGCTTCAAGAGGAGATCCGTAAACCTCTTTTGTGCGATATTTGGATTTTTGATTGAAATGCACGAATAAGACCTTTGGAGATCCATCTACGAGTATATTCATTTTCTGCTGTGTTTTGTTAAATTTTTGTGTTTACCGTACGTCATGTACCCTTAAAACCCAACACCAGGCTCGAGAACCCTTGTGCTTGTACCTCGTTCCCCACGCTCTGGACCAAGTCGATCAAGGTCGGGCCTCGGACGTTGATGCTAATGTTGGGGTGCCTTGAGGCCTAGCCCAAGTACACAAAGGTTGGGCCTAGGATCGCGGCACTTATGACCAGGTCCATCTAGGCCGGCTTGAGCCCATCGAGGTTGGGCAGGACCCTAGGCCAATGCTTCAGTCCATTAAGGTCAGGTCCAAGATTATGGAGCTCGTGTCACGTTCTTTGTGATGGCTTGATTTTTCTACAAAGGAATTTTGGACGGAGTAGTAAGTTGATGACGGGCTTAGATTATTAGAAGTTTAAATTTTGGGGGATTATTATTTGGCGCAGTAGATTATGAAGTTCGGTGTTACCTTTTGGGTGCGACATTTTTTTTTTAATGGACCATTGTAAATTATTTGGATGGATATTTGGTAAATGTCAATCTGGAGCGAAATTGGTTGGCCAATGGAGTGCGACCACCTTTGAATCCCTTAGTCCACCCACTGACCTTACCCCTCTATTTAGGCCTTCCTCTCTCTCTTCTCATTTCTTCCCTCTGAGAAAATATTAGGTACCGTCGGGGTAAAGCTGACGTGGTCTTGGTCTCCACTCACCGTCCGACACCTGTCGAACGGGCCCACCATAGCAGAAAAAGAAAAACTCTCTGCTCTTTCTCTAGTTCGCACAGGGCCCACCAGTAAGAATTTTTTCTCTCCCTTCACGACCCCTCTCTGTCTCTGTCTTTCCCCCATCTCTCCTCCACCTGACCCCTCCTCCATGGATGACCGGCACGCGGCTTGGAACGAGCGGCTCATAGTTCATTCATGGCCGTCGTCAGCGTCGTTCGGCTAGATCCAATCAACTCAGTCAACGATGCCGACGAGGGAGGACTGCTCCAGTCCTTAATGAAGTTGAGGGTGATGACAAGGGGAGGGACGAGGGCTCTCAAGTTTGCAGATTGCATGGCCTCTCGTGCACGAGCTTTAGTTTTAGTTTCGCCGGCCACCGTCAAGGCTACCTCGGCCATGGCTGCTTGAGCTTCACTCGCGGCCATCGTGGCCATGGTCGCTCAAGCTCGACTTCAGCCATCTTGGTGAGGCGCACGAAGGGATAGGGATCAATCGGCGATGTGCCTATTACCGGAGACTCCGAATCGTTCTCTCCGAAACGCGGCCGGCAATGGCGGTGGCTCGGGCGTCGAAGAAGGGAAAAGGGATCAAGCGGAGGAGAGAGGGGGGAAGACAAAGAGAGAGAGACCAGTAGGGGGGGAGGGGGGAGGGGAGGTCGGAGGGGTCACGCGAAGGAGAGAGGGGGAAGAGAGAGTGTGTCATTCTTTTTCTGCAGGTGGGTCCCGTGTAAAGTGAAGAGAGAGGAGAGAGGTTTTCCTTTGCTCTAAGGTGGGCCCCCGCTGTGAAACGTGTTGCATGGTGGTGGAGACCTGGACCACGTTAGCTTTACCCCGATGGTAACTAATATTTTCTCTTCCCTCTTCCTACTTCGTGGATAGCTTCCTTTCTCTGCCTTCTCTCTTCCTTTCCTCCTCGAGCAGTTTGCTCGTGGTCCTCTCTCGTCTCTCTTTCTTTGGCCAGCGGCACCACTACTCGACTGCGGCCCTTGCGCTTCAAGGCCTTGTGCTTTATCCCCTCGATGTAGCCACTTGCTTCAATTCCCACAAATCTCTGTCAAGCGCACGCCCAGAAGAGAAGATGACGTTTTGAGCTCATCTTGAAGGTGAATCAAGCCCCGTTTCTTCATGTGCCACCCTAAGGCAAGTGTCCATCTACCCTTTCCCTAATCTATTCATTCACCACCATTCGAGCGGAGAGTGTTCGAAATTGGAAAATGGGTATTTGAGATTGAGTTTCGTCTTGCATGAGCTAGAAATCGAGTTAGACCGTATGATCCATTACCAGCATTGATGCCTACGGGTCTTGAGTAAGCTGGACATGTGAGTTGATCGTCTCGATTTGGGTCGGTTTTATGAGGATTGAAGTTGAACCCATGAGAGGGTTTTGGTTTTGAGCATGAGATGGGGGTAAAATGAAGTTTAGATGGTTGCCTGCGTTAACATGTGCTTTCCTTTTGGAGTTTGCATAGCTAGATTTCCATTAAGCTAGATTTTTCATCTTCATTTCTCTGCTTTATATTTTAAAGGATGCCTTCTGCCTCATTTTTCAGAAGAGAAAACAGTGAAGGGTCAAGACAACGTATCTATGAGCCTGGTCTTACTGCTCGTGAACCTTGAAGTCCACAAGTTCATCCTTTAGAGTCTCTCTCTCTCTCTGCTTGTGTGTGTACGCGAGCACGAGGTGTGTGCAAAGATCCTGACAATCTTATCCACTGTCTTTTAAACTGAGAGCGATGAAGTACCTAATGACTGCTAGAAATGTGGTTTTGGGAGACATGAAAGCTGAACTGCTAATGTTGAATTGTTCCTAAGGTTGTCCTATTTCGAACATATATTGCATCGAGAATGTTGCTCATTGAAGTATTTGACATTGTCCCCTTGGAGTTGCTGTTTCTTATTACAACAAGTCTAATTCGTTTTGCTAAACGAGACTCTTGATAAGAGCTATCTTCTCCATTACTCTTGTCAGTAAGAAACACAATAAGGGGGTGGGAAATACCTAATTGTGATATGGCAGTTCTGGAGAGTTCGATGTCGCTAGAAATAGGATATAACTAGGATAATTGAACAGGAGAGATGTAGGAAAAGCAAGTAACATAGAATTAATATGTATCAGTCTCTTATTGATATAACAAATTTGGAAGGCACTCTCTATCCTGTGCATAAAGAGTAAAGGATCAACATATATTCTTTTCTGTGATGCGTGGAGAATGAGAATATTGCATATTTAAATATGATATTCGTGAATTGGTTCGGGGCGTGAAGTAGTGGTTCATATTTAAAGCGAGCTTAGAGCAGTATGATTCTCTTTGCATATATTCTCTTTGTTTGGTTCATATTGGAAATTCTTGCCATTTCCGTATATGCAAGTAGAATGTGTAAGTCTTATCCATCAAAACCGTTTTTCAATAAGCATATCTTCTCGCATATATCTATATGTTACACTGTATTTTCGACCTCAAAGCAAAAAAGTTACTATTCTATATTATTTTTGTTTTTGGTAAGTTAAGAAGTATATTGATAAGTAATACACGGATAACAAACAAACTCTGGCCATACACTACCGTGTGTCACAAAAAATGCAAAGGGCGGCTCGGGTAGAAAAAGAAGCTATACACAAGACAAAAAAGCCCAACAGGCGGCCTAAAGGACTGCAGGAATCAAAGCCAAAAAGACATCCGAAAATCAATAAAAAATTGAAGTGTTGATGTCCAAGCTTGCATCCGACTGTTCTATTGTCGCTTCTTACGTTAAATGCTTTTTTTCATTTCTACCTTTTTTTTTTGGCGCACAGAGTTTTGAGTCCTCTTGGAGGTGGAACGACCGTTTTCTCTGGGCATGGGGTTGAATTTAATCAACGACCGTCTTCTTGCGTTGACAGTCGATGGACTGCTTTTATCTAAAGTCTGGTATCGCATATTCCTTTGAGGTCTAGTAGACATTCTAACTGTCTCATGCTACTGGAGTTGGGTGTGAGGGAATTCTTTGTGATGGATAATAAAAAGAGAGAGACAAGGCCATGGTATGAACGCACATTCAAATTTGTAATCTGAGGTTTTGCAGGGTAAAGAAATCTTGTTTTTATGGTCGTTTGGGTATAGATTTTAGGGGGGGAAAAAAGAACGAAAGGAGCAAACAATACAAATTTGATCGTAATTCAGTTAAATGATAGAGCTTAGAATATCTCTGTTGGGCGAGGGACAAGAGGGGGGAGAATCCTCATTTTGAATATATCAAATGTTCGTATCAATTGTGATTGCGGGATGGTATGCTGATTCCACAGGGGTTGAGATATTTTCTTTTCTTTTGAAATTTTACGTCAGTCTTTTAACTCTTGCCAAATCATACCTACAGAAACCCGAGGGACCCTGGTGCAAGATTGCCACCCGGACTTGGAGCACTTCCGGGGACATTCCGATTTCGTCTGAACCAACAGCCAATAGATTACCGCCCTTTTATACCGGACAAGAAGAGAATCTCAATTGAAGAGAGAATGGTAATAGTAAAATGCATGACTGTCTCATAAAACATCCTAGTAAATCCCCCCTCGCTTTTCTTTTTTTTTTGTGGTCGGTATCCACATTCCTTAAGTACATTATAATATGCTTATGTTGCCGGAGTCGAATGGTTTCCGTATATTGCAACGTTGATAAGTCTTGATTTGATGTTAATGGTTAAATTTGTATTACACAAACTTCGACTGCCGCATCTCGCTTATCTCGTCGACAACTTTGATTCTTTTCCAGTGTCGGTATTGGAAGGTGATGCTTTTCGAAAATAGCCGGAGGCCTAATGCCTTTTTAACCAGCCTGATGGTGGGCTTGATTCTTTATATGAACCACGCTGACCAGGGATTGGAGCCAACTCAATTCCTTCGTCTTATTATAAGGTTGGTGCCCAAAAGGACTACACGGTCCCATTTCATCTTTTTAAACTCAAATTGTATTAGATTACTAATGACATGAAAATGGAAAATGATCATGGATTTTCGAAAAAAGGTTAAGTTATAGTCATAACAAAAGTTGCAACGTGAAACATTGGTATTATCTACATAACTTTGATTTGCATCTTACTAAAATGTCTATTGGAAATTGACAAAATTGCTGTTTTAAAGTAAACGACTTTCTTATGATATATAATTCTTGTCAATTTCAAGGGAAAATGTCACTTTTGGTGCCAAAAGTTGTGTACAGAAATCACTTTGATGCTAAGTTTCAATTGGATCACTTTAGTATCAAGTTTTTTGAAAAAATGATCGTTTTAGTGACAAGTCTGATTTGGTCTGCCAAAATCTGACTTGGTCTTATTTTATAATAAATGAAGCTAACGTGACTCGCTGGAGGTCCCCCAAGACCTTTTTTAAAAATTTAGATTTTTTTACTTAAAATAATTTTTTAAAAAAATCTGAAATTTCTTTTTTATTATAAAAAAGCTATTTTTTTAAAAAGATAGCATCAAGTGGTAAGGGTTGTTGTAACCCTCGCCAATACTACCCCACCCATTGCAGTATGACAGCCCTTGGACAAACCCTAGCGTGGTCAGCAACCCTCGCCAGATCTTGGGGAGGGTTACCAAGCTCTCACCTATGGTCAGGGCATTGTTGGCGACGGTGGGGGCGACCGTTGGCAAGAGCTGTTTATAATTTCCTCTTTTTTTTTGTTTTAAGGTTTTTGTTTACATTTTTAGGCATATTTCAATTTTATTTTAAACGGATTTAAATTTTAACTAATTTTTAAATTTGAATTTGATTTATTTTAAATTGTAGAAGTCCATGTGGCAGCCCACATAGATTTATTTATTTTTCAAGTGTTTTTTACATTACAAAATTATTTGTTATTTACACATGACACTTTTGGCCGAATAGATACCAAAGTAATCCTTTTGTCTTTGACTTGGCACTAAAGTGATTTGGCAGAAACTTTTAGGACCAAAGTGTTCTCCGTATACAACTTTTGGCATAAAAATATCCTTTTCCCCAATTTCAAGGGTGTCTTAATATTATTCCACTTTCAATAAACTTGGGATGCAAAGGCTCATGTTTGATAAGTCTGTTGTTAGTTTGTCACATATTTAAAAATGAATTTGAAACTTGACAAAACCAAGTTTTTTCTTCTTCTTTCTCCCAAAATTGTGGTCTTGGCCGGTTATTGATGTTTGAGGTTGTGCTAGTTGTTGGTACCTATTTTTTGACAAAAGCTCGTCTCACACGAACACCCGGATGAGGAGACCGAAACCATGGAGCGGTTAATAATCATGATCATCTGCCAAGCGTAGTGTTTAGGGTTTGCCTAGGCCACCGAGCTTGAACCACAATTTCAACATTCAAAACACCTTAAGATGTGAGACCCTTATATCTAGATAGTTCTTCAAATTCTACTATGGACTTCCATTTCAATTGGACTGTTTTACACAAGGGGAGACATGTCAATTTTAAGGCAAGCATTGCGCTTTTTTGAAAATTCTAGCAACCTCCGTGGAGTTGGCTTAGTGCAAAGAGTTTGTTTTGATGTGCCTATGCCTCCTACTCAAAGTAAATACGATGCATATTAGATTCACATTACATGTGTGGGCAAGGGTGTGACTCGAACCTTACAAAATCAGGTCTGCCTCTGTGACCACAACGTTACGAGGACAACACTCATGGGAGTCCATCTATATTTTTGCCATTACAAATATGATAGAAGATTAGAGGGTGGCAAAATTGGTTAGAATCCATATTTGACTCATATTTAATGGTGATTGGTCATAAATGGGTTGTCCAAACAAGTTAAGTGGGTCAAAATTGAGTTACTTAGAAACTTAATGGGTCCTAAATAGGTTTTAAATATGTCATATATAGGTTAACTAGATAACTATTTTAAGTGAGAGTCAAATTTTTTTTTAAAAACTATAAAACAATATATGTCTTTAAAAATATATAAGAAGCAATTTTCTCTAAATTGAATTTTAGTATTGAAGTATTTTAAAAATATGGGTTGGGTTAGGTAGGGGTTTGGTCCAGTATGGATTGCTAAAGTTGTATAGTATGAAAACGGTCAAAACAAGTTAAATGGATTCATATAGATAAAACCATTTTGACTCGACCTGACCCGACCCCGACTCACCCAATTGATGGCTCTATAGAAGATGAAGCCTTTGTGACAAACTAGATTTGGTTTCCTTTAGGCATGATTAAGGAGCAGTGATGAGAGATTAGGGCAATCCGACTCCTAGAGTGGCTAGTGGCAACATTGATACTAGTCATGATGGTAAGTGTACTTTGACTTAGGAATTAAGGTTTCTTGTTTTAGTGGTGGATGGAATGTTATTTGGGGATAAAAGTAAGATGCGAAAATTACTAAAACAGTCATAAACCTATTATATGCCAATTCAGTCTTAGATCTCTTAATTTAGTCAATTTGATCAATTCAGTTGTAAGTTTTTTGAGAATTTTCCAATATAGTCATTAGTCAAAAATCTTTCGCCCATCCTAAGTGACATGGTCGGCCCCGACTTAGATTTTTTTTACAAAATTTTAAATTTTTTTCTAGAAAATTTTTTAATTCTTTTCTTTTTTTTTTTTACCGTTCTCCCTATCTGCCCTTCGGGAAAGAAGAACAATAAACATAAAATATTTCCTAGAATTATAAAATTGGTAAATGACGTGGTCATAGTGTGAAAAAAATAAAAATCAATATCGATTGTGCTACGTAACGATTGTCGATGGAGTTTAGGATTAAATTAGTCAAATTGAAAATTTTCATTTGGGCACGAGAATTCCAACACTCGTTTTTATATTCCCTTGGTAGTGGACCAAGGTTTAAAGGCCGAGTTCGAGTCCATGATGGTCTATTAGGCATAGGTATTGAGAGTCCAGACTCGACACATACCTATACCTTGGTCCCTACGCTCTAGACCAAGTCCATCAAGGTTGGGCCTCGGATGTTGATGCTAATGCTCGGGTGCCCTAAGGTCCCACCCTAGGCACATCGAGGTTGGGCCCCAGGATCGTGGCACTAGTGCCTAGGTCCATGAGGGGCATCTCCGGGCCCATTGAGGTTTAGCTCGGGACCCTAGACTAATGCTTAGGTCTATTGAGGTCAAGTACAGGATTCTGGAGCCCATGCCAAGTTCTTTCTTATGGCCTATATTTTTTCGACGAAGGAATTTTGGACTGAGTAGTAAGTTGACAACGGGCTTAGATTATTAGAAGTCATAATTTCGGGGATTATTATTTGGTGTGGTAGATTATGAAGTTTGGTGTTACCTGTATTAGTTTTTTTTGAGCAGGCCTTGGAATTATTTGGATGGGCATTTGGTAAATGTCGTTTCGGGGCGAAATTGGTTCGTGAATGGAGCGTGAAGCCTCCTAAACCTCTCAGTCCACCCACTGACCTTACCCTCTATTTAAGCCTTCCCCTCCTCCCCCCCCCCCCCCCCCCTCTCTTCTCTCACTCCATTTCTTTTCCCCCTTCTTACTTCATGGACAATACCCTCTCTCTTCTTCCTCTTTTCCTTTCCTCCTCTTGAAGTTTGCTGTGGTCCTCTCTCGCCCTCTATTTCTTTGGCTGATGGCACCATACTCAATGGTGGCCTTCGTAGCTTCAAGGCCCCGTGCCTTATCCCCCATGTCGTCGCTCGCTTCAATTCTCGTCAGTCTCTCTCACGCGCGCACCAAGAAGAAGAAAATGACATTTTGAGTTCATTTAGAAGGCGAATCAAGCTCCGTCTTTTCGTGTGTGACCCTAAGGAAAGTGTCTATCTACTCTTACCACTAATCTATTCATTCACTGCCCGTTCAAGCGCGGATCGTTGAAATTAGGAAATAAGCATTCGAGGTTGAGATTTTCATCTTGCATGAGCTAGTAATTGAGTTAGATTGTATGATCCATCACCTGAGTTAATGCCTATGGGTCTTGGATAAGCTGACATGTAAAGTTGGTCATCTCGAATTGGGTCAGTTTATTAGGAATCAAAGTTGACCCCATGAGAGGGTGTTTGGCCTTGAGCAGGAGATGGGAGATTGAATGCCCAATCCGTTTTTTGAATTAGTATTTGAGTCGTGGGTGAGCTGAACATGGGAATGATCATTGGAATTGCTAATGATTTGTGAGGAATCGAGACGGATCTCGAATGGGTGATTTGTGAGGAATCTTGGTGGTGGAGTTGTGGTGTTGTGATTTGTGGCTTAAATTGGCATCTTGAGTAATGGAATACTTAAGTTGATTGTTAGAAATGTCATCAAAGTGACGCAATTTGGATTGGGATTGCTTGGGGCGTTCAACCTTGAGATAGGGAAGGGAAGGTGTAAAGAAGTCTCATGGCCTTCATGTGATTTTCTCTTAGTGATTTCCATTTGGTATCTATTGATTTGTGTGCATTTGAATCCTACTTATATATGATTGAATGTATAGCTTAGTCGTTTGGGGCCAGATTTCTTTTTTTACTAAACTTTGGCTCACTCTTGTTGTTGAAACCCCTTTTTTTCAGATAGTCTACAGGATTCCGCACTTAAGTGTGGATAGTGATGGCAATTGTTTGCGACCTGGGGGGGAAATTAATTTTCGATTGCGATTCGATCGGGTGAACGATTTTATCAGGTTAATTAGATTAACTAACCTAACACAGACCCTCCCAAGCCTACCGAATCGCAACTTTGATTTTTGTTTAAAGATTTTAAAAATTTGGAGTCGCCAGACTATCGTTCTTGGTAGGTCGATTAGAACCAAAATAATAAGTTATCGGGAGAAATACTTTATTCCTGCGAACCAGACGATTATGAGTTCGGGGACTTGGTTAAACCGCGGATCACTCTAACACCCGTTTAGTACCATTTTATTTCATGAAAACTCATTTGGGAATTGAACATTGGAAAAAGTTTGGGTCAAAAACTGACCAGAATGGCAAAATAATCAATTTTTCAAGGCTCGGGAAGTGCAAATAGGTTAACCCCAATTGAATGTGGTCATTCCTTATTTCAACCACATTTTTGAGAATTTTTCTAAATCATTTTTCTAATTTTCTGGAGACAGTTTACCCATGAGGGGTAAAACTGTCATTTCATGAAGAAATGAGAGTCAAAATCACAAATATGGGTCTAGCCAGTCAAAATTGCACGATTTTCCATTTTCTGCGATTTTTGACATTTTCTTAGAATGTTTCGAGACAATTTGCCTATAAGGGGAAACGCTTGATTATCGAAGAATTATGGAAGAAAATCATTAAAAAATAGG
>JAGVVM010009514.1:0-12348 GCA_019149425.1 Psidium friedrichsthalianum
AGTATTAGGCCTATAAAAATTGCTAGAGGAATGCTACCGTTAAGGCTGAATTGATTTATTTGGTTTCTACTCAAGATGTGATGTTACCCAAACAGTAAAAATCCTTTATCAATCATGAATGTGATGACTTTAGCTCGGATTATTATGAGACATTAGAGAAGCAATGATGGCTAAAAGGAGGCGGAGGAGGATTGGATATTTAGCCATGATATTGACGAGGGCTTAATCCTGTTATTATTTCCTTCGTGTACTTGTTCGTGTTTGGATCATTAAGATTAAATTTCGGTTCATGCACGCAATCTCACATGAAAGTGCAGTGACATAAATGATGGCTGTAATCGATCTCGTAACCACACATCTAAAATCTGCATAAAATCAAACATATTACCAGTCTTTTGTTTGTGATAATGTCGGACAAGTGACGTGTTTGAAGAAGAGACCTGTTGTATATTGGTTTGCAGAATACAAAGAAACAAAATCTCTTTGGTGTTTCGACGAGTAAGGACAATAGACATAGAACGGTTCAACTATTTAAGAACAATAGATATAGAACGGTTCAACTATTTCCCCAGTTTAGACAAAACTAACATAAGAGGTTTAACCGTACTTCGTGAATTGTATTCTTAAAAAGCAGTGTAACCTGCACAATTCCAAGGAACCGGTAAAAGGGAAAATTCTAAGTATAGAGAAGACACGGGGAGAGTGTCCACCAGCTGATGATAGAACTTGCAGCAACATAGAAGATCTTTGCACTAACCCTAAATCAGATTATTAGGTTGGAAATTGAAGGACGTACAATGCGCCTTCGTTCTTCTGTTGGGACCACAATGACAATATGAAGTGTTCATCCCTTCGCGGATGCCCAGATAACTAGTGTGTTACTATATGAGTTCTATTGGAAGCTTTAGACAGATTTGTGCACCACCCTTAACATGGACGTGCACTATGAAGGACTCAATCAAACTATTTACCAATTGAGCTAACACACCGAGCATTTAACCCTCTCAAAATCCAAAGCAAACTCTGTAGATGGACACGTTCTAATATGCCAGGCATACAAAACGCGGCTACAAAACTCTGTTCATCAGATGACATTATGGGACATCATCCAAGAGATTAGCAAAACCAACTAGTAATGAACATCATTATGTCAACCGAGCGAGACTTGCTAACCTTCTGCTATTCCAAGAACTATGGCTCATGTGTTAAAGACATAAAAGCAGAGAGCAACATGAAAAGACATCTGATAATCTATCTTCCGGAAAAAATTGAGACTTTGGATCAAGTAATATGCATAATCATAAGAGAATTCTTTTTTTTTTTTTTTTTTTGGTCAGAAAGGTGTGAACTTGTTATAAAGTAAAAGAGTTCGAGAATAAAGCACTCATAGAAGGGGCATCCAGACATAAAAGGTCCCATAAGAACGATGAGACCTAACTATCCATGAGAAAGGGAGCTCATTGGACAGATGGGCTTTTGTGACCCAATCTGCCACTTTATTAGCAGATCTGAAGAAGTGGGCCAGAGAGAATTTTTTATGGCGGGCCAACAGATCTTGGCTTCGGAAATCATCGGTTCGATGGTCCACGTTGCTGGAGACTTCCCTTGTACTTCCTCTACCAACTCTGAACTGTCTGACTCTAGTTCAATCACCTTCTCTCTCCTCAAACGTATCTCTTCAAATCATAAGAGAATTCATTGACCCCAACCAGGGTGGCCACCACCTGGTACACAACGAAGACGCCACCTCCTAAGATCACCAGGATCAGAACCGCAGAAATTGGGTTCCTGTGCAGCTCCAAGATGGGCTGAAATATGGTGTAGATAGCGCCTGTGCTCACAGTGAGGGCATAGAGCGCATATCTCCTGACATTTTCCCAGAACTCCTCTGCAAGCGGTCCTTCAGGACCAAAGGCCAGAGCACTGCTGTGGTGGTCTTCAAATCCCATGAAGACCAGCACAATCCCAATCGAAACAGCACCTAAGACCGCCTTTCTTGGACACCCATCTGGCGAAACATGATGAGGGTGCCGATTCTGGGACTTCTGGATGGCTCCTGTGGGTCTTGAAATGGAATCGCATTCGGAAGAAGATGCTGATGCTGATGATGAAGAAGGAGATGGTGGAGAGCGGTACTTACTGCTAGATGTGACGATTCTTGAGGGGATGTAATTGGCGGCATTGCATCTTGGGTTGGAGAGCTTGGCGTGCGTTGGAACAAGGAACTGAGATTGCGGAACTAGTGTCTTCATTTCTAAGGAGTCACTTTTCTCTTTTAGCTCGTATGGATGAATGGTGGCATTTTCTGGTGCGCCTGATCGACGGAACGATAATGACGATAGACTGCTCATTGCATGGGCTTGATCAAGATTCGAGATAAGGATGGGCTTGCGCTGAGAATTGAAGCCTTATGACTGGCCTGGCTCCAAAAATTTTCCAAATAATTTCAAGAAATTGTGTTTTCATTCATTTTTGAGTTTTGTTGTTGTTGTTGTTATTGTTGTGGCGGTGGTGGTGGCCGCTACATTTGTTTTTATTTTTAAAGATAAATGCACTTAAAGTCTTAAAACTTGCTGCGAAAGTGTAAATAAGTCACAAAACTTTCAACAAATACAATCTAATTCTAAAACTTATCACGAAAGTGCAATTGAATCCTAAAACTTATTACGAAAGTACAATTGAGTCTTAAAATTTTCAAAAAGTACAATTAATAGAAGGACTCAATTTCTTTCGTAACAAATTTCAAAACTTAATTGCACTTTTTGAAAGTCTTAGGATGACTCAATTGCACCTTCTGACAAGTTATAGAACTTAATTACACTTTTTGAAAGTTTTGGGACTCAATTGCATTTTCATGCAAGTTTTAGAACTTTCACCGCACTTATCCCTATTTTAAATTGGAAAACTCTATCTTTGCTGTCTCCCTCTAATATATTCTTGAAAACATCTTCAGAGCTTAAAAGAAAAAAGAAGAAGAAGAAGGTGTGCCAAATGCATTTGCCACAAGTTATACTTTTACATAAATAGAGCATAAATTACCCAACTTATTTGTTAACAATTTACAAACAAAATTCGATTTTTTATCCAAATGTAGATGAAACATGTTGGGTCGGTTCTAACACAAACATGTGGCGTCGAGTGTCGACGTGTGCAAGTTTAAAAAAGAAAAAACTATACTTTTTGGTTCATGTACTTTTAGGAATGTTAAATTTAGTCCTTGTACTTTATTTTATTCACAAAGTTAGTCCTTCTGCTATTGCTCAACGAGAATTTAATTCCTTCCATCATGTCTTAATCCGAAATCTTATGAAAATGACAAGTCAAAATCAAGTATTAATTGTTAATTCCTACATTCTATTAGTGTGCCCAACCTGATTGAAAGTCTTACTAAAATGAATGATTTCATCCTTTGAAACTTAACATCCTCATGTCCAGCATACTTTTATATCTTTTTGGGCTATAGCACATACATATATAGCTAGGACTACTTTTAGACAAAAATTAGATAGTATTTACACACTTTACGAGAGCTTTTAACTCACTATTATGTAGGCAAAATATTTTAGATAGGTTATAAGAAATCTTTGAATTATTGTATTATAAACTCGTCCATATCAAATTAATTGATTATAAGACCCGTTTATGTTGTGGGAAGGTTGTTACTATCCGGTGTCAAATTTAAATCTCATTATTAAGATAATATTAAAGAAATATATTTAATTATTAATAAAGCCATCAATATGAACTTTAAAACCACACGTGCAAACCATGTATTTAACTATAGACAACATCATTTTAAGTCTCATTTCGGATCGATTATGGAAAACCGTACTTAAAACCTTATCAATCAATTGTATGAGGACATTTTCAAATTAAAAATAAAAACATTGGTATGAGGACTTATGGTATTGCAGAAAACAACGATATAGGGACCGAATTAAACATTCCTTAAAGTACAAAATAGAATAGGAGTCGTGATTAAATCTGAGATACTTCTAAATGGAAGGATAACGTACATAAATGATAGAATCATTGATCAAATCACCAAATTGAAAAATATTGAGTTGGTCATATAGTTTTGTATCAACTAGGTTCACGTGTTGGAGAGAAGCGGGCTCTGAGGTCTGCCATGGGATAAACCACTGTCTTCCCAGCCTCTCGACTAATTATATCATAATCTCCAACTAAAGTCATCAACGAAAGCCAATAACTTCACTCGAGCATATAGAAAAAGTCAAACGATTACTAGAGGGATGATTTTGTAATTTCCTTGAGATCTAATCATGTTCCAATTATTACTAATAGAAAAAATCACCAGATATATCTATAAATGGCGATTTTCTTTTTTGTCAATTTATAGTTGTTGACCTTAAGGATAATGCTATTGCTAACAAAACCATCATAATTAACATTTGTTTACTTAAAGAACGGTGTTAACATAAATTACACTATTTCCATAAGCAATGCATAACTATAAAGATTTCCATTCTTAACATTATTGGTCACAAAACTACCATATTTAGTAGCATAAGCACCAACCATCACCATTGCCCAAATGTCATTGGCACCTCCTCTTAGAAATGCCCGTAGTATAACCATCGTAGCCATGGCTATCGCCAGAAAATCAATTTCTCTAAAACCTTTCAGTAATCGTTTCTAACTGCCAATTACTGCCTACCAACCACCATCCCCACTACTATTGTCGTCATCTGCTTATCGGGCTACCATACTACATTCCAGTAGGACTGACAGTCGTCGAAACCATCATCTACCACCGCAATACGCCTCCGCCATGCATGGAGTTTTAGCAGCGCAACGACCCTCGATGCAAGTACAAAAAACTGCCTTGGAAAACATCCTAAGCAAACCTTTCCTAAATTAGATGTTTTCCATCGATTCGTCCCCTTCCTTGCGTAGTCAATCGAGGCATGAAGCGAAGGAAAGAAAGTTTTCCCATGGTTACATTGATTCAAATGTGTCGCTTAGTCGGGACAAGCTTTATTAAGATAAGAGTCTGCCATCTCGATCATGATTTTCCTTATTTCCGTTGGGAAAGGTCCTTTCCGTTTTGGGGGTAGATCTTGCCATTAGCTGGAGAAATAGTTGGTTGGTTGTTGTTCTGAGGTCGAAATCAAACTTATTGATGAATAGATGAAAGATGAAATGTTAGTTGTATGGTGATTGAGTGGCGTTTTAGTAGTAGGGGCATCACCTTGATGTAACGGCGGTGTTATCAACAAGAGAGCTATTACGTTAGTGGTTTCCTTTTTCTGTCGAGTCAATTTTCTGCTTTCGCTATTCATTGACGGTAACACAACATGGGAAAAATATGACCTTTTGGACAGATAGCGAAAACACTTGAGCATTATTATTAAGTTCTCCTTCACTTTTGGATGTTTCTAGACCACTCTGTTTTTTTGTTGCATGTTCAAATGGCCCTGTTGTGCCGTTTGGACATGATTCCAGCTCAACCTAAATCTTCCCTCTCGATCAACATGGACCCCATGTTATAAGCCAAGCACGCCCCACATCGACAGATACTTTGTGAATATTACAAAGTTGTATTGAGTTTGATGAGCAGAGTCGTTGAGACCGCATAAGCGTGCGAAGCTCCAAGGAACGGTCCGGCTTTCAGAGCACAGTACTAGGACAGAGGAATATCACCTTCACCTTGAGTTTTGAGCTTCAACGTCCTTTCATTGTCCCATCAAGATCTTGGCAATTTGGAGGCTTGCCCAGTACTGTTGTGCTGTGAAATTGCCTGAAACCCTTCTTCTTTTTTTCTTCCTTCTTTCAATTTGCTGTTGATGCTCATGGAGTACTCTCTCTTTCAAGCGAAGCGTTGCCATGAGAGTTCGTGCTTTAGTGAAAAAGGGTACCGAGCTTGCCGGTTATTCGAGTATTGAGATAAAACTTTATGTCTTTGTTACCGACTCAAAAAGATATTAGACATCGAAATCGTATGATCTCTTGTATAGTTTCTATGGCATGGAATGTTAATAAAAATCATTCTTACATCATATTGATCATCAAGCAATCATGTACGTACTTAAGGATGCGACCCCACGTAGTATTTGGGTTATGATATTATTTCTATCTTACGTGGTGATTTTAATGATATTTAGGAACACGCCCTCATCTTACATGCTTGCTTTCAAGTTCCAACAAACCCCACGTACGTTATTGGGTTCTTGATTGGGGGTCCAATACTCAGCTTGACATTCTATGGGAAGATCGTGCAGACCATAAGAAATTGATGATGAAACCAAAGAGGGTCTCAACTCAACAGTGTTCTACTTTCTCCTCTTTGCATATCTACTTGAATTTGATTGATGCACCCAATAATTGGTATGCAATCATTTCAAAGTACCAACATTTGGAGCTCCACCGCTGGAGAGCACTTGAGGTGAGGTGGCAAAAGCCAAGGAAATTTCCAACACTTGGGAAAGATTGTCCAAGAGTCGGTTTTGGTACGTTCTGCTGAGTCTAATCGAGGCCATCTTGTCTCCGTCTAAATATCATGTTATAATTGTGATGGGAAAATTTACTAAAAAATCATCAATTTATTGCAATTATGTCTATTTAATTTTAAATTTTTTTTCAAATGAATATTTTACTTCTTGCATTTGTGCCAATTCAGTCCATCCAGCCAATTGTGACTAAAAATTATTATTGACGTCGATAATTTTAATAATGCTTTAATATTTTTTTCAAAAATTTTAACTTAGTTGTATTATTTTCTTTTCTTTTATTTTTCATTTTCTTTCTCATTCTTTTTTCTTTCCTCCCTTCTTCCTCCAGTCGGTTGTCAAAGAAAACATAAATTAAAGACATTGAAAAATATTAAAATATTAGTAAAATTATACACATCAGCACTAGCTGCACCATGTCAGTAATTTACAACTAAAATTAGCCGAATATATTCAATTGATACAAATGTAAAATGTTTAGGACTGAAGTGGCACAAAAAAGATTTATGACTTTTTTGGTAATCCTCCCAATTGAGGTCTAAGTACGAATTTCATAGTCACGTTTGCTTCTCCTAGCCAGTGATTTGATCATGAAATTTGTCTCGTTCCTGTGTACGATCACTACATATCTTTGGTGGGTCTTACTCAAATATAAGGCGTGTTAATAAAGAAGGGTCAATCACCTTTCCACCACCGCACACATCTTCTGGTGTGCCTCTTAACGCCATTTTCATATGCATATGATGGGAAGAAAATTGATTAGTTGAAGAGTCGTACAAAGTTGGCATGCAAAAGACGTACAGGCTCATAGGTAGTATGGCCTTCATGATACAGTCCTTTGTCATACCAACTTTTGTCTAAGTTTTTCAATGATGTGAAATCATATAACTAAGTCCGAGCAATGACTACCTTTGTTTTCTAGCTAAACCTATGAAAAACTTGCAAATCCTCCTGTCCCCACACACAGCATTAGAAGAGAGGTTGCCGATCCGGAAAGTCGAGTTGTCACGTGAGAGATGACTTCACCAAAGTGTCCATTTGGTTAATAATCTCAAAATCAAATCTAAACACTTAAACACACTAAAAGGATATTGATTTTAGAACTAACAAAATCATATATGTTCTAATTTTATTTTGAAGAATACTAATTCGATTCAACCCAAGATGACTTGTAAACGACTTCTAGCAAAAGTCATAATATCAACTGGCGTTTTTCGTTAATCCTCTGTCATCAGCCATGATCATCTTGTTCTTCAATGCCATCATGTCTTGCTGTTTGACAATTTAGCACTTCCAGTGTTTCTGATGCTGAAGGAACGGAAGTTTCTCATTTTCTGCAGTCACATGATCACATTCATCGGTGAGTTTCAGTTTTCATCACTGTTTGAAAGAGCATGGCACTTTCTAGTTCTACATCGGAGTAATAATTACTTTGTCCAACAACAATGGGAGTCTCTGTCCCCACCACTCTCTCTCTGCTAGCATTTTCTACAAAACTTCCAGCCCCAAAGTCGACCGAAGATCGCGCTATTTCCACGTTCGTCCAACCACACCGTGAAACCCCGAGTCTCACGCAAAAACAAAACGATATTGAGACGTGGTTTATACTCATCATCAATAAAAGTATAAACCGATGAATAATTTGAGAACTACCTCCAGGTGTACGGGTTTGATACTCTGTTTTCTGGGGCCTCATTAGACCGTGATGTTTGCTTAAAGTTTATGTAATACAAATGATTCAAAAACACAAACTTTCCTTCTATAGATTCCGACATGATCTTCTTTTCCTTTTGCTTGGAATCTACTCTTGTTGAAGAACTGTGAAGAGGAACATGAAGATCCATAGAAATTTATTGTTCCACATACAGACTCCTATGCAACATTAAGAGCTAGACACAGTGATAAAACTTGAGGGTGGTTACAGAAAGAGAGGCTAGACATTTTTTTATTCAACTATAACTGCTATTAGATCTAGGACAGGACTAGCAGTGCTAAAAGAGCATAAACATGGGGAGAGCTTGATCGTCATTCTCACCCTAAAAAAGACAAACCCTTGATGGAATTTGCTTTTAGTTCGCTCATCGTGTCTATAATTGTCTTAAAAGCACACTGCAATTAGCTGACTCTTTTGCTTCAATCCTGAATCTCCTTTTTCGATCTTACCTAATGAATTCCTCGAACTTTTTGGTTCAAATCTTTCTCTCTGTACTCCTGATATCATTTCTTCATTTCCCTGGAGCAACTGCTGGTAGGGACTCTGTTTTCTTCCTTCGTGAAGCCACAATGCTGGTGACTCTGCTTTGTTTTTTCTCGTCGCGTGTAGCCACAATTCTTTCGACTCTTCGTTAGTCTTCTTATCTTCTTCTTCCTGTTTGTGTCTTCTGAGTCTGTCCATCTTCTTCCACGCACCCAAGTTTCATTTTCTTCTTCTTTTCTCCTGTATTAGCGAAATGCAGTGTCTAGTAACATTTGCTTCTTCTTGTTGGTCACTCTCTTCATCTTCTTCCTCTTCATCTTTTCCTTGAGCTCTAAGTTTCTCCTCCTCCTCTTCTTCTTCTTCTTCAGCTCTGCAAGAACCAGCTTGTTTTCCCCGTATTCGTTATTCCCGGCTAGTAGCGCGTTTTTTCAGGCAGTCGCAACGTTCATTTCAGATGATTCAGACGCTGAAACCTTTGAACTCATCCTCCAGGTATCGGTCTCGACGACCTTGTGCACAAGTTCGATCCGGCGTCCATTCAGTGTGTCAGCCAGACACAGATGGTGAACGAGCTGCAAGAAATATGGGGGGAGCTCTTGACAAATAACAAAGCTAAGATCCCATTGTGCAAACGAAGGAACGTGAACTTTCTAGAGAGGGTGCGGTGAAGATCGGATAGAGCACCGTGGATTGGAGCAGAATGTTGAAGGAGTGAGGGACGGAGAGGTTGTTATCCCGAGAACTAACACACGACAAAAGACAGTAGAGAATTAAGATGACAAGACAGTTTTAAGCTATCCTTGGGAGGAATGTTGTTTGTTCTGGTTGTTGATCTTGTGTGAAACGTTCTGGAACTTTCATCAAGGGGCTCATTTTGATCCATCTTCTGCTTGGATTGTTTCGTTATTCGGTGCAAGACAAGCTACAAAGGACCAAGTGCGTGCTCTTGTTGTGGGTAGGAGAATGTGACTCAATTCTCTTTGCTTTGTGGTATTTTCTGTGGATCGACATGGAATCATGTGTTGGCCCTCTTTTTTTTATGTCAGATTCCTTCCTCCCCCCCCCCCTCCCTCCCCTCACGCCCCCCCCCCTCCCCACCCCCCTCCCCTCGCCCCCCTCTCGCTTGCCCCCCCCTCCTTCTCCCCCCCCCCCCCCCCCCCCCCCCCCCCTCCCCCCCCCCCCCCCCCCCCCCCCCCCCCCCCCGTCCCCCCCCTCCCGCCCCCCCGCCCTCTTCCCCCCCTCCTCCCACCCGTTCTTTCCCCCCCCCCCTTTGCTCGAGACTCACATTATCTCCCCCCCCCCCCCCCCCCCCCCCTCCCCCCCCCCCCCCGTACCCCCCACCCACACCCCCGCACCCCCCGCCCCCTCCCTCCCCTCCCCCCCCCCTCCCTCCCCCCCCCCGCCCCGCTCTTCCCCCCCCCCCCTCTTCCCCCCCCCACCTCCCCCCCCACCCTCCCCCTCCCCTCCTCCTCCCCCCCCCCCCCCTTCCCCCCTCCCCCCCCCCCTTCCCCCCCCCCCCCCCCCCCCCCCCCCCCTCATCCCCCCGCCCCCCCCCCCCTCCCCCCCCCGGCTCCCCCCCCCCCCCCCCCCCCTCTCTTCCCCCCCCCCCCCCGCCCTTCCCCCCGCCCCCCCCTCCCCCCCCCCCCCCCTTCCTCCCCCCCCCCGCCCCCTCCCCCCCCCCTCCCCCCCCCCCCCCCTCTCCCTCCCCCCCCCTCTTAGGAGAGTCCTAAAGTGCTGTAGCTAATGGGTGACGGCCATGTGATATTACAAGCATACCCTTTGGGGATTGCATTTGCGTGCCTTTTCTTGTTTTCGAAAAGTGTGGAAACCAATGATCAAGCATGAAATCTTCGGTTTGAACTTAATTAAGGAAAAATGACATAAATATTTTCAACACTTTTGCTTAATATGCAATGTAGTCTCTGAATTTTTAATTTATTTCAATATAGCACCTAAACTTTAGCTCAATTTGAGTGTCGTTCATTGACTTTTGATTGATCCCTAAATTTTTTGTGCATGTTAAGTTTAGTCCTTGAATTATGTGAAAATATTCAAGGTTGTCCCCTAAATTTAAATTAACGGGAGGACAATATTGAACACTAGCAAATAGTTCAATGACTATACTGAGCATGTACTAAAAGTCCATAGACTGCAATAAATAAATTAAAAGTTCAAGGACCACATTGAGGGACCATATTGCAAAAAAAAAAATTAAAATTCAAGAATTACATTGTGTATTGGGCGAAATTCAGAGACTATTTATGGCATTGTCCCTAATTAACTATTGTCTCGAAAGATGAATCTGTCATTGCAGCTTCCCACTGTGCAAACCGTATCCTTTTGAACTCTGGTATGTTAATATGGGATGAACCTCCTAAAAAACGGATGGTATGGACTTCAAGTTAGTCAATTTTTTTCTCCAGGATTGAGAGGACCTCTATGGAGGCACTCTACCCATGAAGAGTATAGGTCTTTTTTATTCCAACTTTTCCTGCAAAGGGGAACCAAAAGTAGGCTACTTTGAAGCTTACAGCTAAATCTACAACAAGATTTGCTTGCACAAAATAAAATGGAGGGTTTATCCCTTACCTAATCATGCAAGTCAAGCTATAATTGCGCATACGTGTCCGCGCTTAACCTATGCAGCATATAAAATCTATTTTGTTTAGAATCTATACAGCAACATAACTATTAAACTACGTAAAAGAAAGTTAAAGAATTGTTTTGTCTCTTGAAGCAAGTAATGTTTTGCCTCACATGTCATGTAGTTGCATATCATTATCATCAGCATGGTTAAAATCTAGAAAACCTAGAAGGCATTCAAAAGCAGATCTTGTATGATCTTCCTACAAACTAGATTGATGGGATTTGTTCTGTCGTTGGGTGGCAAAAAATACAGACAGATATCTTCTCATGCCAAGAAATTTTTAGCACTATTATTTCCGTTTTGCCTCTTTCTTTGTCGTTTTTGCTACAGGGAACAAAGGCATGGCCTGACTGCGATGATATTTATCCTGGGTCATGGTCCTTGTCCGTTCCTTACTCTTCTATTCCTATCAACCACAGTGGAAAAGCGGAACGTTCCTCACACGGGAATTCTACTGTTGGTAAATTTCAGAAGCATCGGAAATTGTAAAGCTCTGCGACCATGAATCCGGCTTTTTTTAAAAAATAGGGTAATATTTTTTTATACAAATTTTGGTTTTTTTTTAATTTTTTTTACTGGTTTAGGAAACGATCCACTTCGCTTTCTTTTTTTTTTTTTTTATACCGCACATCCCATCAATCTAATTTAGTAGGAAGAATCAATACAAGATCTGGCTTTATAAAGTGGTATAAATATAAGCGTTATTATAAATATAAAAAGAAAAAAGTAAGAAAAAAACATAATAAGATGTGCGGTATAAAAAAAAAAGAAACTAAAAAAATTTATAGACGCACGAGGCGCACAAGACGTGGATCGTTTCCATAAATCCCAGTAAATAAATTAAAAAACGTAATACGAGGTGCGGCATGAGAAGAAAAAAAAGGTAAAATATATATGTGCGCGGAGCTGTTTTTTAACAGCCCCACGAGGCGCACAAGATGTGCGGCTCCATAGAGGCCACAGACCCTAAACCAGTAAATAATTTAAAAAAAAATAAATTTGTAAAAAAATTTACCCTATTTTTTTTTTTTTTT
>JAGVVM010009515.1:0-20709 GCA_019149425.1 Psidium friedrichsthalianum
GGACGGGTTCTCTGGATATAATCAAATCCTGATAAATGAAGACGATAAAATAAAAACGTCATTCACCACACTGTGAGGTTTATTCCATTATAAGGTAATGCCTTTCGGTCTCAAAAATGCGAGGGCAACATATCAACGGGCAATGGTAACTCTATTCCATGACATGATGCATGATGAGATCGAGGTTTACGTTGATGATATGATCACAAAAACTCAACACGGAGAAGACCACGTGAAAAGAAGTTCGACAAGGTTGTTTGATAGCTTCGGAAGTTTAAATTGCGTCTCAATCTAGCCAAATGTGTATTCGGGGCAACGTTCGACAAGTTGCTCGAGTTCATTATCAGTAGTAAAGGCATCGAAGTCGACCTGTCCAAAATGAAGGCTATTTGTGAGATTAAGGCTCTCAAATCTGTGAAAGAAGTCCGGAGTCTCATGGGCAGGTTGAATTACATAGCTCGATTCATTTCCCAGCTATCTAATATGGTAAAACAATTCCTTAAGCTTCTCAAGAAGAACACTCTAATTAAATGGGACGAGGAATGCGAGCAGGCATTTGAAAAAATAAAGCATCATTTGATGAACCCACCGGTACTTGTCTCGCCGACTCCAGGGGAGCTCTTAATCCTTTATCCCACTATTCATAGTGAATCTATGGGTGCGATATTGGCTCAAAAAAGCTCGAGTGACGGAAAGGAGAATGCTATATACTACTTGAGCAAGAAGTTCACCACCTCAGAGTTAAACTACTCAGAAGCCGAGAAAACTTGTGCGGCACTAATATGGGTATTACACAGGCTTCGACAATATACTCTACACTATCATATACTTCTTGTGATGGAGCGTGATCCCATCAAATACTTGTTGAACCAACTAGCATTGGTTGGAAAGTTTGCAAAATGGAAAATCCTTATTTTTGAATTCGATGTTTAGTTTTTGTCAAAGAAATCTATCAAGGGTCGAGTTATCGTTGATGCGCTAGCTAAAAATCCTGGGCCAAATGAAGATATCGACGCTCTAGAGGACCAAATCATGCCGATGGATAAATAAGTATGGACCTTGTATCAGAGCTAGAAATGGCATCTTCCAGTTCCGTTCAAATGCAACTTTCAAAGCTGAACAGAAAGAATTTCAACAATTGGTCCGTCCAGATGAAGGTTCTTTCAAATCGCAAGATTTGTAGAATCTTGTTGAAAATGGTTACAATGAAGTAGCCGATGCCGAAGCATTCGAGGCTTTAAGAAAGGAGGAGAAAGACTCTTTGGTGGAGTTTTGAAAGAAAGATCAGAAAGCATTATATGTGATCTTTCAAGCCGTGAAGGAAACGATATTTGAAAAATATCATGTGTGGAGACCGCGAAAGCTACCTAGGATATCTTGCAAAAATCCTATCAAGGCGATGATCGTGTCCGACGGGTGTGGCTACAAACGCTTCGAGGTGATTTTGAGTCTTTATGCATGAGTGACTCTGAATCAATCTCGATGTATTTTAATCATATACAAAACATCGTTAACTAATTGAGGGCTAATGGTGAAGAACTCCACGATGTTCATGTCATAGAAAAAATCTTGAGGTTTTTGACTGAAACATTTGACTACATCGTCACTGCGATCAAGGAAGGGCACGATGTGTCAAACTTAACGTAGGAGCGGTTGATGGGTTCATTGTGCTCGCATGAGCAAAGAATGAATAAAAATCCGTTGGTTCAGTTCCTGAGCAAGCATTGCAAAGTCGTATCGCTCTATCAAGTCGAGGAGGCTATCAAGGCAGTCGAGGTCATGAATGAGGTCGAGGAAGAGGTGGAAATTTCAATTTCACTGGAAAATTTGAAGCACGTGACAAATCAAAAGTGTTTTCAGTGTAACAAGTTCAGACATTACAAATTCGAATACCATGCAAAGGCGACGTACGAGCAGGCGGAGCACACACATGCCACCAATGCTGAAGAATACATGGTGCTAGCATGTAAGAAGGATGACTCGAGCATCATTGACACCAACATATGGTACCTGGATACTGGCTGTAGCAATCATATGACTAGCTGGAAGGAATTATTCTCACAATTAGGTGAGACGAGTTGTGGTGAAGTCAACTTCGGGATTGTCACGCCCCGAACCTCCACGAGCGCACGACATCTGCGCAACGACGGTCGACACATGCGACATCCCAAGACTGTCGGCGACCCAAAAAACTTAATATCCAAATTAACGCTAGCGGAAGCGATACCTTACCCCTGACAATGAATGAGCAAGGACTAGCCAACCATAACACCTCATATATTACACATTCTTAGCTCCATATTATACATCAATATTAGTTTTACAAATATTAATGACAACAACTAATTCAGGGCGACCACATTCTTCAGCAACTACCGATTCACCATCAATTGTCCTCGCCAACTGGGTACTCCGTCACCTGGATATCAAATCCTGTGATATCCCTGCCATGCTTATGTTCTAGGGTCTGAAAAAATAAGGGCAATCACCTATGAAAACAAATCTCAGCAAGCTAACCTCTAAATCCCTTCTCAGAATACTAAACACCCTCAGACCCAACTCTCAGGCACTCAACTCAGGTATTCAAAATCGCAGAGTCAGAAAATATCAAATCATGCCCAATTCGGGACCACAATTTCAAATCAAGATTTCAAATAACAGCCAATTAATGGCTCGATATAAATAATCATACATTTAAATCGAACACGTCCAACCCATCCTCAAATATTTTGAACACGAATACGGGCCTCAGATATTTGAAATAGTAATATAAAATATTGCTCGGGTCCTATTTTGCATAAAATGCTTCAAAAACTCATTTTTCGGTACTCGATCAACACAGGACCCACAAAACTTGTCACTTTCAAATCAAAATTAAATTGGGCAGCACATGAACAGTGTTCAAAAGTTCGTGAACAGTAATTTCTTTTAAACACTATTTGGCCCGTTTTTGAATAAAACTCCCAAAAATCCATTTTTCGGTACCCAAACCTCGCGGGACCCACATCCACCACCTCAAACAGCCTCATTCAAACATGGACAGCAACATTTCACCAATCCACAGAATATTCACAGCCCCACAGGATTTAATTTGCGCAAATACACCAATTCCGGCAATTTTTCCTAAACCGATTTACCTTGAATCGGACCCTAGAGCTAGTCCATGGCATATATAATATTCTAATCGAGAAATAAAGGTATAACTTACCTAATCGAGGTTAAAACAGAGCTGAGAAAGCGGTGGAAACGGCGGCGCACGGCGGCGACCGAAAAGGGACGACGGATTCCGGTGGATTTTGTCCAAACCGGGCTGATCAAGGGCTGAATGGGATGGTTTACGAGCTGAAAATCAATATTTTCATATGAAAATAAGCTCTAGGGATCGCTGGGGTCAACATATATCAACATGAGCCCTATATCAAATTCGGGTAACAAAAGACTAGTTCGTCGACTGAAACGGAAAAGCAGATTTGGAAGGTCAAACGACATCGTATTGAAGTGATTCAAAGTTCTGTGAACTCACCTCGGATAGGAGTACAACATATCCAAAAATCACGAAATCCAACGGTCGGATTTCGGTCGGCGGCAGATCAAAGTTGGTGGCAGAAAGTTGGAATTTAGCAGGGAGAGAGAGAAATTCGAAAATGAGAGAGAGGGAGAGAGGAGAGAGAATCTGGTAGAAATTATGGAGGAGAGAGAGTGGTTTGACTAATAAATATCTTAAGGATAATTATTGCCGGTGACTATTCACCGAAAGCGACATAAAGCTGAGTGAATGGACTGATTTTTGGACTATCAGTGAATTTTCGGACTGATAGGGGATTGGGCCTCAATAATTTCGGTCAAACTAGTCAAATTGATCAAAAAGATGATCGACGAGACATTTCTCGAAATTCGTGAAATTTTCGGACCGGTAGGAGCTCAATCGGTGCTGATTTGGCTCGATCGCGATCGGAAAATGACTCGGAATACCACTTAACAAATTTTCTAGCCTCGCTAAAATTACTAACACTCTCTAGCCACGGATTCTAGCACAAACCGGGAGTGAGATGGCAATTTCCAATTTTTCCCTCCTTTAGACACTTTGAAGCCAAACTGCCAATTTCACGCCTTTCAAGGCGATGTCCAAATTTTGTCTCTCAATCCTCGAAAATCTAATATTATTTATCTTACAGACAACCGAAATTCGGGATGTCACAAGAATAAATCAAAAATTCCCATGATGGGCAAAGGTAACATTAATATCAAGTCAAAAGATGGTACTAATGTTGCTATTGCAAATATTTACTTTGTACCAGGACTTTTTTGGAATTTGCTAAGTGTTGGACAACTTTTCGAAAAAGGCCACAAAGTTCACATTGAAAATGGAATTTGCACCATCAGAGGTGTCAACAACAAGTTGATCACGAAGGTGCAAATGACGAAGAACCAGATGTTTCCCATGACTCTTCAGACAAAGAATCTGTTGAGTTTACAAGCGATGACGAAAGACAACAATTGATTGTGACATCTTCAGTTCGGTCATCTAAATTTTCGTGGACTAAAACTACTGGTTCAGAAAAGGATGGTGACCAGTATGCCTTTTATTGACTGTCAAGATCGTCCATACGAAGGATGTCTCATTGGAAAACAACATCGAGAATCATTTTCAATTGGGAAAGCCAGAAGAGCAAAGTAACCTTTGGAGCTAGTACATACAGATATATGTGGCCCTGTTAAGGTTGAATCATTCGGACAAAAAAGGTACATGCTGGTTTTTGTAGATGATTTTACCAGAAAAATTTGGGTATATTTTTTGAGAGAAAATCTGAAGCATTTGATAAGTTCAAAGAATTTAAAGTCTAAGTTAAAAAACATAATGGCTTTAATCTGAAGACGTTGAGATCGGATAGAGGAGGAGAATTTACCTCAAATGAATTTGACAAATATGGTAAAATCCATGGAGTAAAACGTCACTTGACTATCAGCTATACACCTCAGCAAATGGTATGGCAGAAAGAAAGAACATAACGATTTTTGAAATGGCAAGAAGTACGCTAAAAGCAAAAAATTTGCCCAAGAAATTTTGGGCAGAAGCTGTTGCTTGTGCTGCATTTGTACTAAACAGGTGTCCAACAAAGAGTGTTCTTGGAAGAATCCCAGAAAAGGCTTGGAGAGGCAACAAGTCATATGTTTCGTTCCTACGAGTATTTGGATGCGTGGCATATCCCCATATACCTGCTGAACGAAGGAAGAAGTTGGATGACAAAAGCGAGAAGTGCATTTTCATTGGCTACAGTGACACAATTAAAGATTATAAGCTGTATAACCCAATCATTGAAAAGGTAATCATTTGTAGAGATGTCCAGTTTTTTGAAGATGAAGCCTGGGATTGGAACCAGAAGGGTGACCAGAAAAGCATCACCATCGAAGATGAACCATTGGATAAAGAGACAGAAGAACCTCCACTATTTCGACTAGTGGTACATCTTCACCAACAGCAGCTTCAGAACCACCACTTCGTCGTTCACAACGACAGAGGAACACACCAGCAAAATTCAGTGATTATGTTGTGACAAGAAACGGTAACAGTGATAGTGACGGAATCACTGATGAAACATTGGTAAATTTCTGTTTATTTGCTGAATGTGACACTTTAACATATGATGAAGCAGCTGTAAGAGAAAAGTGGATCCAAGCAATGGATGAAGAAATTCACTCTATTGAGAAGAATGACACATAAGTGCTAACTTTTTTACCACATGGTAAGAAACTCATTAGTGTAAAGTGGGTGTACAAGACGAAGTACAAACCCGACGGTCAAGTGGACCGTTATAAGGCCAGATTGGTTGTGAAAGGCTACAAGCAAAAGCCAGGTATTGATTATTTTGAAGTATTTGCACTAGTGGCCGGGATAGATACTATCCAGATGATTTTAACACTTGTAGCTCAAAATTGTTGGAAGATCCATCAAATGGATGTGAAATCGGTATTTCTTAATGGCATTCTTGAAGAGGAAGTCTACATGGAGCAATCACAGGGTTATGAAAAAGGGCATGAAAATCAAGTTTACGAGCTAAAAAAGGCTCTGTATGGGCTAAAACAGGCACCTCGTACTTGGTACATGCATATCGACACATACCTATTAGAGCATGATTTTCAAAAGTGCATGTATGAGCATATACTGTATATCAAGTCAAATACTAATGGTGACATAATAATTGTGTGCCTTTATGTTGATGACTTGATATTTACAGGTAGCTATGAAAAAATGTTTTCTAAATTCATGGAGGCTATGACTAGTCAGTTCGAGATGGCTGATTTGGGATTGATGTAATATTTTCTTGGCCTTGAAGTGAAGCAGATAGATGATAGCATATTTATTTCACAGCAAAAATATGCTAATAACGTTTTGAAGAGATTGAAGATGGAGTCGCTCAAACCAATTCGGACTCCCGTAGTTGAACAGTTGGAGTTGAAGAAAGAAAGAATCGGTGAGCTGGTAAATCCCACTTATTTCAAAAGCATTGTTAGCAGCTTGAGATATTTGGCTTCTACGAGGCCAGATATTACCTATGAAGTGGGAATTATTAGCAAGTTCATGGAAAAATTGTATCAATCACATTTGCAGGCAGTAAAAAGAATTTTACGGAATGTTAGTGGAACTCGTTACCATAAAATTTTATATTCTTATACTGACAACTTTGGTCTAGTTGGGTACACAGGACAGTGATTGGGCAGGTGACACCGAGACTCGGAAGGAGTACTTCAGGATATGCTTTCTTTCTCGGATCAAAAGTGATTTCTTGGTCCTAAAAAAAATAGCAAGTTGTTGCACTCTCGACAGCTGAAGCAGAATACATAGCATTAGCTTCAAAGGCTTGTCAGGCAATATGGTTTCGTAGGATGCTGAACGAACTAATGCATAAACAAACAGGTCCTACTAAAATTATGTGTGACAATAAGTCAGTCATTGCATTAGCCAAGAATCCTGTGTTTTATGGCAGGAGCAAAACACATCGATATCAAGTATCACTATATTCGTGAGCGAGTCAAAGATGGTGAAATTGAGCTAAATTTCTGTAGATTAGAAGATCAGGTTGCAGATATTTTAACAAAAGCACCGAAGTAGATTCGTTTGAAAAGCTAAAGAAGATCTTGGTGTCGTTGAATTTCAAAGTCAATTTTAAGGGAGGCTGCTAAAATATTAATAAAATTATCTTTTTCATTTAGTGATGAAGACATTTAGTGTCTTGTCTCTTTGTATTTGCATTTAGTGATGTTTGTAACTTTTGACTACTTTTGTATGGTTCATTAAGTGTGTTCATTATGTTGTCTTTAGAAAGTTAGAAAGTTTATATAGGTGCTCTTCTATATGTACGTGAGGGGTTGTTCATGTGTTATCAAGAAGCCAAAAAAATTTCAAGTGAGTTTCATCTTGTTTCCATCAAAGTTGATTCTAGTAAGAGTATTTTTCCTTTCGATCCTTTGTGTCTATTGTTCCAAATTTCCAAAGTCACCTTATTTGTTTGCGTTCCAACAGGACCGATCATGCGTCCTGGGTTTATCACAACAGATCGATCTTGTGCTCTTAGCAAAATTTCAAACTGGCCCCTTCGGTAAGGTTCTAGAAAGCACATTACAAAAGCAGAAAATAGGCAAACCATATCAAATCAATGAAGAAACTCGTGCGCCTGTCACAAAAATAACTGACGTCAACTGGCAATGCAACCTCATTTGGCATTGCCCAAACCCCACTTCTGAGTTCAGAGCACTGGCAATGTAGTCATTCAAGAGATATGGTTCCTAAATTCTCATGGTAATGCAGAGGTCTTAAATAATGAGAAGCTTCTCACTTATGTGTCTATATCAGAAAAGTATGTGGAGCACATTTATATACGAGAAGGTTGAGGACTTAATCAAATAGGTGAACAACACACCCTTAAGGCAAGGGAGACACATTTCTCGACTGCTTTTTTTTTTTTGGGTAAAGCGCATTTCTCGACTGTTTGGCACTACAGTAATTCAACATTAAGCCACAAGTGAGTATGTTCGGCATTGGGATTTTGATTGCATCAGCTTGTGTTCCAAATCATTTCAAAATCAATATGTTAGCAATTTTCCAACTAGAAAAAAATGTCGAAAATCGTTTAGGATATGACAGACCAAGCAAAAGAAACCAAAACTGTCAAAAAATGGCTTACTTAAAGGCCTTCGGCTCCTCACAAAAAAAGGGGATTGGAGACTATATTTCACAATCACCACAGATGTCAGGAATTTTCTAATGCAGACAAGCGAAGCCATGGCAAATATCACCATCACTCTCTTGATTGAAGGGACTTTTGCATATGATGAGAACATTTAGGATCCCTCTCACTCCAGTATCAACTATTTTAGCAATGTAGATAGATTAGAATTCATTTTTTTTTCAAATTAGGTTTTAAAAGAATATTTATCAATTTAGGACAAAAAAATAATTACCAAAATAGAGCCCGCGTGGTAGTCTTAGTGCCACACGGGCCCTGTGCAGCAGCAAGGCCGTTTGGCACTTAGGCTGCCGCGCAGGCACTGTGTGGCAGCCCAAATGCCGTAGGGCCCATGTGACGGCCTAATTGCTGCATGGGCTCATGTGGCCCAATTGTCGCAAGGGCCAATGCAGTAGTAGCCCATCCTTGGGCTCTTTTTTATATATATAATTTCATTTTTTTTTTGTATTTATAACATTTATGTTTTTAATTATTTTGTATTTATAACATTTGTGTTTTAATCATTTTGTATTTATAACATTTGTGTTTTTGATTATTTTATATAAATTTGTAAATATTATTTTTTTAGAATTTCATTTTTTATTTATAACATTTGTGTTTTTAATTATTTGATATTTATAAAATTTGTGCTTTTAATTATTTTATATTTATAAAATTTTTGTTTTTAATTATTTTATATAAATTTGTAAAATAATTTTTAAAATTTCGTTTTTTATTTTTAAATTTTTTATATTTATTACATTATATTTGTATAAATTTGTAAATATTATTTTTTTTAAAATTTATTTTTTATATTTATAAAATTTGCATCTTTAATTATTATATTTTTGTAACATGTATATTTAGATAACTTTGTAAATATATTTTTTTAATTTTGAAGCTAATTTTTATAAAATAATTATCAATAATTAATTAAAAATTTATTAAAATATATGTAACTAATATATCCTTAAATAATTTTTACCGTATATCTTACCAATTTTATATTATGAATATTTTATTCTCTGCTGCAGTTAAATCGCCTCAAAAATAAATATAAATGTTTTTGTAAATTTATTTTTTTATATTTATAAATTTTTTTTAATTATTTTATATTTATAAAATTTATATTTATATAATTTTTTAAAAATATATTTTTAGATTTATTTTTTTATTATAATTTTTTATTTTAATTATATATATTTATAAAAAATTTAATTATTTTATATGTCTAACATTTATATTTATAGAAATTTGTAAATATAATATTTTTCTTTTGAAGTTATTTTTATAATATAATTATCAATGATTAATTGAAAATATTATTAAGTATATGTAGTTAATTTATTTAGTATGTAAATAATTAATAAAAAGATATTCATAAATAAAATTGATAAGATATGTGAAGATGACATATCCATATTAAAAGAAATTGTAATAGTAGAAATCTGTTGCGAAATAACGGCTAAAAGAATTAGGTTGAAGCAGAATGAAATGATTGTTTCATTTTTTTAGATTTTTTTCTATTCTTTTTTTCTATTCTTTTCGTTTTTTATGTAAAAAAATGTGTTTCTAATTCTATGTTATAAAAGCCCCAAATTCTTTAGAAACGCAAATGGTGCAGCGTATCGTTGAGATATATCATCACCATATATCTTACCAATTTTATTTTATGAAATTTTTTTATTAATTATTTACATGCTAAATAATTAATTACATATATCTTAATAAAATTTTCAATTAATTATTGATAATTATGTTATAAAATAAGCTTAAAAAAGTATATTTACAAATTTATATAAAATAATTTAAAACACAAATGTTATAAATATAAAATAATTAAAAATTTTATTACTACAAAAAAATATGAAATTATAAATAAATAAAAAAAGCCCAGGGATGGGCTACTGCCGCACGAGCCCGTGCAGCAGCTTGTTCGGCATTTGGGCGGCCGCACAAGGCCTGCACGGCAACCTAAGTGCCGAACGAGCCGTGTTCGGCACTTATAGTTTCGCACGAAACCCATTCAGCACTATGACTACTGGATGGGGCCCGTGTAGCACTAAGACTATCGCGTGGGCCCCGTTTTGGTAATTAGTTTTTTTTGCCCTAAATTGGTTAATTTTTTAAAGCCTAATTTAGCCAAAAAAAAAACCCTTAGAATTCCATCAGAGGAATTTTTGTTGAATCACCTAAGAAATATTAGATATTTGCGATTTGATTGACTGCGCATGCAAAGAATAAGTTGAATCGAACTAGAACTTCCAAGATACAATACTGAAAGATGAAGAAAAATAATGGACAACCGCAATATGCAAGACACTTGGGGTGGTCAGCCGCTGAGAAAATCACCGGTGATGCTGCATGGAATATAGCTTCGTAGCCATCAACTATCGAGTCAAATTACCCTTCTTCCAGCAATTCTGCTTTCAATAAATGTACTCTCTCCTCAGCCCCTTTGAGGGCTAGAAGGTGTTGTTCTTTGAATCATAAATTTGAATGCACATGCAGGAACAAAATTAGATTTGGTTGATCAAGATAGCTATAGCTCTCAGTCGCTAGGCTGCAATTATGAAGTTATGATGCTGGCTATGTATTTGATTCGCTTAAGCGGCTGCATATGATTGTAGTGCAAGAGATCTAATTTCAGGCAATTAATTTCATAGGCAACCTGAAGGCACAAAGGCAAGTACGCATACGTGTAAGCGTGCACACAAGTGCCCACAAATAACACATGCATATTACATGTCTGAGTTAATCCAAAAGGTAAGAGATGATTATAAAGAACAAGATTCCTTTTTTACCATTTTGTATACCTAAATTTTTTATTTATTGCATTAAAAAAAAAAAGAGAGTCCTCTCATTTCAAAGAAGACCAAGGCGTGATCTTCTCAACAAACACATCTCGAAGGTTGTTGCGGAAGAAGTCAAAATAGTGAGTGAACATAGACATATTCACGTTTATACTAGGGGATGATCTGAGTTTGTGGCATCTGTTGAGGAAAATCCGCTGATTTGGTTGAAGCCTCACTTGCTTATAAAAAGCAAGCTGAGCGTACGAGGAGAGGGGGATCGAGAGCGCACCATGGAGCAAAAAAAAAAAAAAAAAAAAAGGGAGAGCAGAGAGGAGAAAAATTGAGAGCGCACGATCGTTGAGTGAGAGAGGTCTTACGGAGCTTTATATGTCCAGTGAGTTCTCAGGGGGGACGGTGAGCGTATGAAAAAAATTTCAGAGAGTGTGAGCAGAGAGAGTTTTCATTAGGGGGGTCACAAAATTTAAAAAAAAAAACACGAGAGAAAAAAGAGCTTGGGTTTTGTCCTGCAGCACTCCCGTAGCATTCTCGTCATCCTTGCTCAACCCCTTGACGAGTCCGCTCGATTTGGAGGTCCGGTTCACCTTTCCGATGATCCTCGCGTTGGCATAGCTGCAGCTCGTTGCCGTCACAAAGCTGCCCCCATTCCTTTTCCTCTTGGCGAGATTTCGTCTAAACAGAGGGCAGCAAAAAAAAAAAAAAGGGTTGCAGCTTTTCATTAAGAAAAAGAGAAGAAGAAGATCGTGGGGCTTCGTGCATCTCTCTCTCCTTTGGGTCAACATTGAAAAAAGAGGAGACCTTTTTCCTCTAACAGACAAGAAGGCTAAAAAAAAGTGAGGAAAAAGGTGGTGGGGTCGTGCGTCTCTCTCTTCCTTTTGGTCAATATTGAAGGAGGAGACTTTTTGTCTTGTAGTATACAAGAAGGTTGCCACCCGAGACAAGCTTTGCTTCGGGCTACGCAAGGTAAAATTTCCTTATTTTGATATATAGCCGTTCAACGTGAGCTTGCACATGCCTTCGTTTTCTTCGTAAATAAATACGTCCTTCTATGATAAGGAATTTGCAATTTTTAGTTTAAGCATTGAATACTTTTGTGGGTCCTGTATATATATTCCGGGCTTTAGTTTTAGTTGTGATTCAATGTGGATATTCTGAAAATATTTTGAAGAATCTTTTAAGAAATTGAAAATATCCTGAAAATACTCAAAATATCAAAAATCTTTCAAAACGTGATCGATTAGGAAATCTCCTAATCCGCCACCGCACACATGAAAATAAATCTATCTATCAGGCTTTAGATAGAATTATCTTCATAGTGGGAATTTCGAATTTTAGAGTCGATCTATCAGGCTTTAGATCGAAACTTACTTCGAAATAAACAGCGGTATTTATTTCCTCATTTAAAGATTTGCAAGTTGAATTTAAATTCACTCTTAAAGAATTAAAAAAAATCACAAAAATTGAAAATTTAAAAGAAAAAAAAAATCTTTGTGCACCTTTTAATTTCATCTCAAAAAATTAAAAAAAAAGGGGGATTTAGCAAGATATGGTTTCTTATAAACCACGTCTCATCATTTTTTAGAAAGATAGGATTTTCTAGAAATCCTATTTAATGGATTGCATTTAAAAGATGTGGACATAGGATTAAGAGATTTTCTTATTTTTGGGAATTAATGCAAATTAAATCCAGAAATTATAAGACAATCTTCAATCAGTTCACTCTCATTTCCTTTAATTTTTAATTTCGAAATAAAAAAAATAAAAAAAATTCATAAAAGAAAATCTCGAAAAATTTGCACCATTGAACTTTAAGTGAAAATTTATCAAATTGTCGAACTGAACATTTCTCATGAAATTGGTACCGAAAGGGCATTAATAAAAGAAAAATGTAACCAAGTTCCGTACTTAAAATCTCTAGTTCGCAGAAGTAATTTAGTTCTCCCACTAAGTTACAGGTTTCTAATCGACCTACCAAAAACGGTTAGTGGCGGCTCTAAAAAATTTTTAAAAAAATCTTTACATGTTAAATCACCTAAGTCATGAATTCATGACTTAGGTGATTTAACATGTAAAGATTTTTTTAAAAATTTTTTAGAGCCGCCACTAACCGTTTTTGGTAGGTCGATTAGAAACCTGTAACTTAGTGGGAGAACTAAATTACTTCTGCGAACTAGAGATTTTAAGTACGGAACTTGGTTACATTTTTCTTTTATTAATGCCCTTTCGGTACCAATTTCATGAGAAATGTTCAGTTCGACAATTTGATAAATTTTCACTTAAAGTTCAATGGTGCAAATTTTTCGAGATTTTCTTTTTATGAATTTTTTTTATTTTTTTTATTTCGAAATTAAAAATTAAAGGAAAATGAGAGTGAACTGATTGAAGATTGTCTTATAATTTCGGATTTAATTTGCATTAATTCCCAAAAAATAAGAAAATCTCTTAATCCTATGTCCACATCTTTTAAATGCAATCCATTAAATAGGATTTCTAGAAAATCCTATCTTTCTAAAAAATGATGAGACGTGGTTTATAAGAAACCATATCTTGCTAAATCCCCCTTTTTTTTTAATTTTTGAGATGAAATTAAAAGGTGCACAAAGATTTTTTTTTCTTTTAAATTTTCAATTTTTGTGATTTTTTTTAATTCTTTTAAGAGTGAATTTAAATTCAACTTGCAAATCTTTAATGAGGAAATAAATACCGCTGTTTATTTCGAAGTAAGTTTCGATCTAAAGCCTGATAGATCGACTCTAAAATTCGAAATTCCCACTATGAAGATAATTCTATCTAAAGCCTGATAGATAGATTTATTTTCATGTGTGCGGTGGCGGATTAGGAGATTTCCTAATCGATCACGTTTTTGAAAGATTTTTGATATTTTGAGTATTTTCAGGATATTTTCAATTTCTTAAAAGATTCTTCAAAATATTTTCAGAATATCCACATTGAATCACAACTAAAACTAAAGCCCGGAATATATATACAGGACCCACAAAAGTATTCAATGCTTAAACTAAAAAAATTGCAAATTCCTTATCATAGAAGGACGTATTTATTTACGAAGAAACGAAGGCATGTGCAAGCTCACGTTGAACGGCTATATATCAAAATAAGGAAATTTTACCTTGCGTAGCCCGAAGCAAAGCTTGTCTCGGGTGGCAACCTTCTTGTATACTACAAGACAAAAAGTCTCCTCCTTCAATATTGACCAAAAAGGAAGAGAGAGACGCACGACCCCACCACCTTTTTCCTCACTTTTTTTTAGCCTTCTTGTCTGTTAGAGGAAAAAGGTCTCCTCTTTTTTCAATGTTGACCCAAAAGGAGAGAGAGATGCACGAAGCCCCACGATCTTCTTCTTCTCTTTTTCTTTAATGAAAAGCTGCAACCCTTTTTTTTTTTTTGCTGCCCTCTGTTTAGACGAAATCTCGCCAAGAGGAAAAGGAATGGGGGCAGCTTTGTGACGGCAACGAGCTGCAGCTATGCCAACGCGAGGATCATCGGAAAGGTGAACCGGACCTCCAAAATCGAGCGGACTCGTCAAGGGTTGAGCAAAGGATGACGAGAATGCTACGGGAGTGCTGCAGGACAAAAACCCAAGCTCTTTTTCTCTCGTGTTTTTTTTTTTAAATTTTGTGACCCCCCCTAATGAAAACTCTCTCTGCTCACACTCTCTGAAATTTTTTTCATACGCTCACCGTCCCCCCTGAGAACTCACTGGACATATAAAGCTCCGTAAGACCTCTCTCACTCAACGATCGTGCGCTCTCAATTTTTCTCCTCTCTGCTCTCCCTTTTTTTTTTTTTTTTTTTTTGCTCCATGGTGCGCTCTCGATCCCCCTCTCCTCGTACGCTCAGCTTGCTTTTTATAAGCAAGTGAGGCTTCAACCAAATCAGCGGATTTTCCTCAACAGATGCCACAAACTCAGATCATCCCCTAGTATAAACGTGAATATGTCTATGTTCACTCACTATTTTGACTTCTTCCGCAACAACCTTCGAGATGTGTTGTTGAGAAGATCACGCCTTGGTCTTCTTTGAAATGAGAGGACTCTCTTTTTTTTTTTAATGCAATAAATAAAAAATTTAGGTATACAAAATGGTAAAAAAGGAATCTTGTTCTTTTATAATCATCTCTTACCTTTTGGATTAACTCAGACATGTAATATGCATGTGTTATTTGTGGGCACTTGTGTGCACGCTTACACGTATGCGTACTTGCCTTTGTGCCTTCAGGTTGCCTATGAAATTAATTGCCTGAAAATTAGATCTCTTGCACTACAATCATATGCAGCCGCTTAAGCGAATCAAATACATAGCCAGCATCATAACTTCATAATTGCAGCCTAGCGACTGAGAGCTATAGCTATCTTGATCAACCAAATCTAATTTTGTTCCTGCATGTGCATTCAAATTTATGATTCAAAGAACAACACCTTCTAGCCCTCAAAGGGGCTGAGGAGAGAGTACATTTATTGAAAGCAGAATTGCTGGAAGAAGGGTAATTTGACTCGATAGTTGATGGCTACGAAGCTATATTCCATGCAGCATCACCGGTGATTTTCTCAGCGGCTGACCACCCCAAGTGTCTTGCATATTGCGGTTGTCCATTATTTTTCTTCATCTTTCAGTATTGTATCTTGGAAGTTCTAGTTCGATTCAACTTATTCTTTGCATGCGCAGTCAATCAAATCGCAAATATCTAATATTTCTTAGGTGATTCAACAAAAATTCCTCTGATGGAATTCTAAGGGTTTTTTTTTTTGGCTAAATTAGGCTTTAAAAAAATTAACCAATTTAGGGCAAAAAAAACTAATTACCAAAACGGGGCCCACGCGATAGTCTTAGTGCTACACGGGCCCCATCCAGTAGTCATAGTGCTGAATGGGTTTCGTGCGAAACTATAAGTGCCGAACACGGCTCGTTCGGCACTTAGGTTGCCGTGCAGGCCTTGTGCGGCCGCCCAAATGCCGAACAAGCTGCTGCACGGGCTCGTGCGGCAGTAGCCCATCCCTGGGCTTTTTTTATTTATTTATAATTTCATATTTTTTTGTAGTAATAAAATTTTTAATTATTTTATATTTATAACATTTGTGTTTAAATTATTTTATATAAATTTGTAAATATACTTTTTTAAGCTTATTTTATAACATAATTATCAATAATTAATTGAAAATTTTATTAAGATATATGTAATTAATTATTTAGCATGTAAATAATTAATAAAAAAATTTCATAAAATAAAATTGGTAAGATATATGGTGATGATATATCTCAACGATACGCTGCACCATTTGCGTTTCTAAAGAATTTGGGGCTTTTATAACATAGAATTAGAAACACATTTTTTTACATAAAAAAACGAAAAGAATAGAAAAAAAGAATAGAAAAAAATCTAAAAAAATGAAACAATCATTTCATTCTGCTTCAACCTAATTCTTTTAGCCGTTATTTCGCAACAGATTTCTACTATTACAATTTCTTTTAATATGGATATGTCATCTTACATATCTTATCAATTTTATTTATGAATATCTTTTTATTAATTATTTACATACTAAATAAATTAACTACATATAACTTAATAATATTTTCAATTAATCATTGATAATTATATTATAAAAAATAACTTCAAAAGAAAAATATTATATTTACAAATTTCTATAAATATAAATGTTAGACATATAAAATAATTAAATTTTTTATAAATATATATAATTAAAATAAAAAAATTATAAATAAAAAAATAAATCTAAAAATATATTTTAAAAAATTATATAAATATAAATTTTATAAATATAAAATAATTAAAAAAAATTTATAAATATAAAAAAATAAATTTACAAAAACATTTATATTTATTTTTGAGGCGATTTAACTGCAGCAGAGAATAAAATATTCATAATATAAAATTGGTAAGATATACGGTAAAAATTATTTAAGGATATATTAGTTACATATATTTTAATAAATTTTTAATTAATTATTGATAATTATTTTATAAAAATTAGCTTCAAAATTAAAAAAAAATATATTTACAAAGTTATCTAAATATACATGTTACAAAAATATAATAATTAAAGATGCAAATTTTATAAATATAAAAAATAAATTTAAAAAAAAAATATATTTACAAATTTATACAAATATAAATGTAATAAATATAAAAAATTTAAAAATAAAAAACGAAATTTTAAAAATTATTTTACAAATTTATATAAAATAATTAAAAACAAAAATTTTATAAATATAAAATAATTAAAAGCACAAATTTTATAAATATCAAATAATTAAAAACACAAATGTTATAAATAAAAAAATGAAATTCTAAAAAAAATAATATTTACAAATTTATATAAAATAATCAAAAACACAAATGTTATAAAATACAAAATGATTAAAAACACAAATGTTATAAATACAAAATAATTAAAAACATAAATGTTATAAATACCAAAAAAAAATGAAATTATATATATAAAAAAAGAGCCCAAGGATGGGCTACTACTGCATTGCCCTTGCGACAATTGGGCCACATGAGCCCATGCAGCAATTAGGCCGTCACATGGGCCCTACGGCATTTGGGCTGCCACACAGTGCCTGCGCGGCAGCTAAGTGCCAAACGGGCCTTGCTGCTGCACAGGGCCCGTGTGGCACTAAGACTACCACGCGGGCTCTATTTTGGTAATTATTTTTTTGTCCTAAATTGATAAATATTCTTTTAAAACCTAATTGAAAAAAAAATGAATTCTAATCTATCTACATTGCTAAAATAGTTGATACTGGAGTGAGAGGGATCCTAAATGTTCTCATCATATGCAAAAAGTCCCTTCAATCAAGAGAGTGATGGTGATATTTGCCATGGCTTCGCTGTCTGCATTAGAAAATTCCTGACATCTGTGGTGATTGTGAAATATAGTCTCCAATCCCCTTTTTTTGTGAGGAGCCGAAGGCCTTTAAGTAAGCCATTTTTTTGACAGTTTTGGTTTCTTTTGCTTGGTCTGTCATATCCTAAACGATTTTCGACATTTTTTTCTAGTTGGAAAATTGCTAACATATTGATTTTGAAATGATTTGGAACACAAGCTGATGCAATCAAAATCCAATGCCGAACATACTCACTTGTGGCTATAATGTTGAATTACTGTAGTGCCAAAACAGTCGAGAAATGCGCTTTACCCAAAAAAAAAAAAGCAGTCGAGAAATGTGTCTCCCTTGCCTTAAGGGTGTGTTGTTCACCTATTTGATTAAGTCCTCAACCTTCTCGTATATAAATGTGCTCCCACATACTTTTCTGATATAGACACATAAGTGAGAAGCTTCTCATTATTTAAGACCTCTGCATTACCATGAGAATTTAGGAACCCATATCTCTTGAATGACTACATTGCCAGTGCTCTGAACTCAGAAGTGGGGTTTGGGCAATGCCAAATGAGGTTGCATTGCCAAGTTGACGTCAGTTATTTTTGTGACAGGCGCACGAGTTTTTCATTGATTTGATATGGTTTGCCTATTTTCTGCTTTTGTATGTGCTTTCTAGAACCTTACCGAAGGGGCCAGTTTGAAATTTTGCTAAAGAGCACAAGATCGATCTGTTGTGATAAACCCAGGACGCATGATCGGTCCTGTTGGAACCAAAACAAATAAGGTGACTTTGGAAATTTGGAACAATAGACACAAAGGATCGAAAGGAAAAATACTCTTACTAGAATCAACTTTGATGGAAACAAGATGAAACTCACTTGAAATTTTTTGGCTTCTTGATAACAACATGAACAACCCCTCACGTACATATAGAAGAGCACCTATATAAACTTTCTAACTTTCTAAAGACAACATAATGAACACACTTAATGAACCATACAAAAGTAGTCAAAAGTTACAAACATCACTAAATGCAAAATACAAAGAGACAAGACACTAAATGTCTTCATCACTAAATGAAAAAGATAATTTTATTAATATTTTAGCAGCCTCCCTTAAAATTGACTTTGAAATTCAACGACACCAAAGATCTTCTTTAGCTTTTCAAACGAATCTCTACTTCGGTGCTTTTGTTAAAATATCTGCAACCTGATCTTCTAATCTACAGAAATTTAGCTCAATTTCACCATCTTTGACTCGCTCACGAATATAGTGATACTTGATATCGATGTGTTTGCTCCTGCCATAAAACACAGGATTCTTGGCTAATGCAATGACTGACTTATTGTCACACATAATTTTAGTAGGACCTGTTTGTTTATGCATTAGTTCGTTCAGCATCCTACGAAACCATATTGCCTGACAAGCCTTTGAAGCTAATGCTATGTATTCTGCTTCAGCTGTCGAGAGTGCAACAACTTGCTATTTTTTTAGGACCAAGAAATCACTTTTGATCCGAGAAAGAAAGCATATCCTGAAGTACTCTTCCGAGTCTCGGTGTCACCTGCCCAATCACTGTCTGTGTACCCAACTAGACCAAAGTTGTCAGTATAAGAATATAAAATTTTATGGTCACGAGTTCCACTAACATTCCGTAAAATTCTTTTTACTGCCTGCAAATGTGATTGATACAATTTTTCCATGAACTTGCTAATAATTCCCACTTCATAGGTAATATCTGGCCTCGTAGAAGCCAAATATCTTAAGCTGCTAACAATGCTTTTGAAATAAGTGGGATTTACCAGCTCACCGATTCTTTCTTTCTTCAACTTCAACTGTTCAACTACGGGAGTCCGAATTGGTTTGAGCGACTCCATCTTCAATCTCTTCAAAATGTTATTAGCATATTTTTGCTGTGAAATAAATATGCTATCATCTATCTGCTTCACTTCAAGGCCAAGAAAATATGACATCAATCCCAAATCAGCCATCTCGAACTGACTAGTCATAGCCTCCCTGAATTTAGAAAACATTTTTCATAGCTACCTGTAAATATCAAGTCATCAACATAAAGGCACACAATTATTATGTAACATTAGTATTTGACTTGATATACAGTATATGCTCATACATGCACTTTTGAAAATCATGCTCTAATAGGTATGTGTCGATACGCATGTACCAAGTACGAGGTGCCTGTTTTAGCCCATATAGAGCCTTTTTTAGCTTGTAAACTTGATTTTCATGCCCTTTTTCATAACCCTGTGGTTGCTCCATGTAGACTTCCTCTTCAAGAATGCCATTAAGAAATACCGATTTCACATCCATTTGATGGATCTTCCAACAATTTGAGCTACAAGTGTAAAATCATCTGGATAGTATCTATCCCGGCCACTGGTGCAAATACTTCAAAATAATCAATACCTGGCTTTTGCTTGTAGCCTTTCACAACCAATCTGGCCTTATAACGGTCCACTTGGCCGTCGGGTTTGTACTTCGTCTTGTACACCCACTTTACACTAATGAGTTTCTTACCATGTAGTAAAAAAGTTAGCACTTATGTGTCATTCTTCTCAATAGAGTGAATTTCTTCATCCATTGCTTGGATCCACTTTTCTTTTACAGCTGCTTCATCATATGTTAAAGTGTCACATTCAGCAAATAAACAGAAATTTACCAATGTTTCATCAGTGATTCTGTCACTATCACTGTTACCGTTTCTTATCACAACATAATCACTGAATTTTGCTGGTGTGTTCCTCTATCGTTGTGAACGATGAAGTGGTGGTTCTGAAGCTGCTGTTGGT
>JAGVVM010009518.1:0-21543 GCA_019149425.1 Psidium friedrichsthalianum
CCTTTGAGTTCCGTAGGGAATGACCACATGGAATACATCTTCAGGAAATAACCCTTTTTTTTTTTAATCAAGGGAAGTAACCTTGGACCAGCTTGTTTTTTCTCTTTATATTTGAAACGGAGACAGCAGTTGAATCTTGTTTCGCCAGAATTTTCTGCGACAAAATATCTTTCAACATCAAAATTCGTTTTTTGAATTTTAAATGTGATAAAGGGATCTTGTGGTAATTCCGAACATGAGAGATCCAAATAATCAGAAAATCAATACTTTTATTATGTAAAGATCCTAATTTAATTTCACAAACATAAACCCAATCAGAATTTAACAGCAATGATAAAGGCTTAGTGGGTACAATTCAAAGAATTGATACACATAAATTTGGAAGAAACTATACAAACTAAGATTAAACCGGAGTTTGACTCAACAGAATGACTTAACAAACACAATTTCTAGCCCAAAAGATAGCGAACCAAACGCACCCCAAAACTATGGCCAAATTTGACTCTCAAGCAACAAGCTTTGAACACGCCTCGACATGACATCGGAGTTTGACTCAATGGTGCAAAATCTAAGATAAAGATAACGTCAGAATTTGACTCGATGACGAGATCTGAAAGGCATACTAAGGAAGGTAAAGTACAGTGCATATTAGGTAAAGATAAAATAAAGTTCGTTACTTTTTCGCGCAGGGGCCCTTCTATAGATGCTTGATGGTATTTATAATGGTTGAGATAGAGTAGCTGGTCCTTCGAACGGATGTAACTTTTGTCGCATCAATACTTTTCACATTCACCATTATTTCCCCGCACAAAACTCTTTTTTGACCAGGTCCCTAATTAGTTTTTAGCGTCATTAACCGTTGACAACTTTAATCTTCATGTCGTTTAACCCCTTTTGCTTGAACAAGTCATGCCCACGTTCTCCACTTTCATATCCTTTCGAGTCGAATCCTCAGTACCTGTTGATAGTCCTCCAGACTACCTGTATCAACTCATATTCTTTGTCTCTTTTATCCATACGGCTGTACTCATCTTTTTTGTGCTTTAAGGACTCCTGGGTTGCACTTTCAAGAGACTGTCTCATATCATTCCAATTACATGTTGATAACCATTCTGCCACCAAGTATTTCAAGGACGAATGTCTTTCTGTCCTTGCGCTTCTTCGACAAATATATGGATCTTAGGTAGGGTAACTTCTCATAGCAGCAGCAATGTTGTCTAGCTTGCTTTGTCCATCCTTATTATATTCGTACTATTTTGGACACGTGGCATTATTCCTGCGCTATATTGATACGTATAGAGATTTTCACGTGTTTTGCACAACGACCTCCTTGTATCCCCCCGATACAGGGTCATTATGCTTGGCTCCCCTACATTGCCAATTTCTCATGCGCGCAGCTCACGTGTATCAATGGACAGATTATTTTGAGTGTCAACAAATCTCAGGATATTATGATGTAGTTAGTTTCTCCCCTACTCGTGTGGTTGACAACTGACAGTTAGGCCATGAGATAATTTAACACACATGATAAATTGAACTTCATGCTGTTGAGAGCTAACAATGCAACCTAAAATACGTGGGTAAATAAGTTGATGTAGACAACTAGACAAATTTATAAACATTTGTAATATCATATAATAGGTTCTTTTATCAAACAGACATATGTATAAAGTAGTTCGGCATATAATCCAGCTTATGTTCATTCTCTATCACTATAACAGTCGCAACACACGTTAGAATCCACTTGTATTCTCAAGGGAATTACAAGTTAGCAATGTACACGCTTCATGAACATTATAGGTTTGAGCTATTAGAACTCATGTACAGCTTTTATACATGTACACTTCTCTATTCTCGGATTACTGGAGTAACAAGGACTCTAAAATTGAGAGAATACAAACAATACAATGGCATAGTTCACATTAGTGAGTGAGTGTCGAACACACATTTTTGATAGCTTTTAGTACTTTTCTAGCTAGAATAAGCTTTCTCACTTTCTGCAATGACCCTTTTCGATGTGACTTCTGATGACCTGTGGTTGGGAGTGTTGATAAATGTTCTTTCTCCCATATAATCATTGAAGAGTCTTCAGATGGATCATAGTTAGTGGGGGGGCGTTGATAGGAACAATCGTCGAGGTCTAGGCCGTGCCACAACATCTGTTTCGTACTGGCAATCCTACAACTCTCGTTCGATCCTCTTTTATCAGGCCCATCCAGCTTGTCAACGTCAGCCCTTAATATCATGTTCACCATCCATCAAGGTATTCACGCTTTGTAGATATCTTTACGTAATCAATGATACATTCACACGCTCTTCTGGAAACCATCATTACTGATTTTGAAAAACTTATGCATTTATCAACCAAACATTAAAATATATAATTTTGGTATCATATAAACCTCATATGGAGCTATTCCCAACCCATGGAAATCCTTTTTTTTTTCGTACTTAAGATTTAGAATCATTTGATACGACTAGCTAAATAGGGTAAAGAAGGTTGACCTTAATATTTTTGCTTTTCCTTTAGATTAAATAAGACTGCATTGTGTGACATGTCTAGAATTTGAACTGTTGAATAAACATAGATTTTTGGAAACAAAAACCTTGAAAATGGTATGAAATCGCTCGCATGTGTAGGGGTGCATCGATGCAAAGTTACCGTGTTTTAAGACATTTCATGGGACAAAATATAGTTTGGGGTTACATTGTGAAAAGAGAAACACTTAACTTGCAAAATCCTCAGCCACTCTCATTTTCCGTGAGAGAGGAAGAGACCTGTGTTTTGCTTGGAAACTTCCTTTCCTTCGTGTTAGAGAAAGGAAAATTTGTGGCCGTCGTACCATCTGACGAGATTGAAATTCATTTTTCCAATATGACTAAATGCGATCTCCAATGGAATCCATATTTACTTAATGGTTATTACCATTTTGTCATTGCGGCAACCCCCCAAAACAAATGAAATCTCTTCCCAGATCCACAATGATTAAAAAGAGCTGTCCTTCCCCATTTATTTCGCTAGCCATCACACCTTTTTTTTTTTTCCTTTCTACTTTTCTGGTTTCACCTCTTTGATGATTTTCTGCTTGGCATGCGTGGGTTTTTTTCCTTGTTACCGTGTGCGCTTTGCCGTGATGTTATAGTTGGTCATCAGTCATCACCAGGAAATCCATGGACGGAAAATCAGAAATCCAAGGACAAAATGATTGGATCAAACTGGTAGGACATCCTTTGATGATGATGATGATGATGATAGATTGTATCCAGGATGTTATGTTGCTCAATTATTGTTCCCATTCACATAGTGGGGATGAGGACGAGGGTCTTTCATGGACGCAGGAGATTCTTAGCCGTTTTTGTACAGGTTATCGATATCTATGTAAAAGAATCACTTGTTGAAAAGTTGTTCCGAGCTTCAATTTTTGCTCGAGTTCTAATTCTGACCGGAACCCTTTTTTTTGTCGGATAAAAAGCACCAACATAAATCACCGACTTTCGGTCGATACTACTCGAATTTATCCCCCAATCAATTATCCTGTCACATGATTTTCAAAGGCATCAAGAGACAATAATATGACTGGTAGCAAATTTGAGTACCGACCGAAGGTTTGCATTTTTTCACGGGTCGAGACTCAACCTAAATTTTATGCCTTTTTATGTGACGAAAATATGTGTGGTCTAGATTTAAGGTTAGCGTTGAGATAAGAAAAGGTTTGGATTAGAACTGGAACTAAACCGTAATATGAAATATATATACTTATATATATATATATATATATATATATATATATATATATATATACTATCTGTTTTGAGTTTTGCATAAAAAGAGAATAGAGAAAAGGAATTGTCATTAAAGGGATAATTCTCCAAAAAAAGACAAATTAACCTTTCAGATATATACATTTGCTTTTACAGAGGAAGAGCACAAGGGAGATCTAAGCCGGGCATCCGTGCAGATACATCTGTCAGACATCAGTCAATGAAAATCGACCCCTATAAGGCTATACCTGAGATAAAACATGAATAGCTGTCATGAAAACGTACATGTTTTGCTGTTTGGTTTCCTTCAAAATTTAATTGGGTCGTACTCAGCAACCTTAATCGCAAATGGATAGCTTCTTAGTCCCACTGATGTGATTGGGTATGTGTGTATTATTACTGTTATGTTAACTTCATATCCGGTAAAGTTTAAAACTTGAAAGTTGGCATCAATGTAGATGTATTTAAAGTTAATATATATGTATATATATTCTTCCGAAAGTTCAGAAAGATAAACAGATTGGAAAATACAGAAAGCATATCTCATGCTCGATTCGATGATTATTTACATATCTCTATTTTCGCAAACACCATTCCGATGCCTCCAAGCAAAAAAACCCGGCAACGAAGGGACTGGACGATGACCGCTTGCAGACTCATTTTTAGCCTCTTGTTTTAGGTTTTGGGGGGCCAGGTCTGTAGTTGGTTTTCAGTGTGTTGGGTGGGCGTGAGAATTTAGGCGATTCCAGAAAGAATTTGCAAGTTTTTGTCGCTTGGCCATGCACATCAAGATAAAGCAGATATTAGAAGTGGAGTGAAGTGAAGTTTGCACGCAGAATGGGACCCAAGAAAAACCCCACTCCATCAAAGAAGATGACACAACAGTGCTCTCACTGCCACAAAATGGTAGGGTCCATCATCCCAAGAGATGTGATCACATTCATTCTCCACGAGTTCAAATTCCTTCCTTTGAACTTAGATCTGGACCTGTAAACTATTACTTTTTCGATTTTGATTCTGCTAATTGCTCCAAGACCCTTTTGCTCAATTCTTTCCTTGTTGATCACACTTACTTTCAGTGCCTATAAATATCGCCCCCATTTCACTCAATCCTCTCAGAGCTATACAAGAAACTTCAAGGGGGAGAGAGAGAGAGAGAGAGAGAGAGAGAGAGAGAGAGAGAGATGGAGTCGTTCCCTGTGATTGATCTGGAGAAGCTGAATGGTGAAGAGAGAGGACCACCATGGCCAAGATCAAAGATGCCTGTGAAAATTGGGCTTCTTTGAGGTAATTCAGCTTTTATTACGCTACACATTGAGCACATTACATGAACTATTTCATTAAGACAACGTGTGTTTTGTCTGATGGTGGTCTATAACAATCGTTTCCTATGTGCTGATTTTGTTTTGACGCTGCGAAGTTGGTGAACCATGGGTATCGCACCAGCTGATGGACAGTGTGGAGAGGCTGACAAGGAGCACTACAAGAAGTGCATGGAGCAAAAGTTCAAGCAGATGGTGGCGAGCAGAGGCCTCGAGGCTGCTCAGTCCGAGATCGACGACATCGACTGGGAGAGCACCTTCCCTCTCCGCCATCTCCCGGTCTCTAACATCTCTGAAGTCCCCGATCTCGAAGAAGATTACCGTGATTAACCGCCTTAACATTTCTTTTAAATCATGCCTTCGGCGTCACCTAACATTGCTCGCTTTGGTAAGACATGATTTATGTAATGACAAGAAGTCCACACAGTTATGGTACGGACCCTCCGTGTCCTTTCAACTCTTCCCACCATACTTGGACATCCAAACAGTCATCTAACGTGATGTCGAAGATTCAAGCTCAGATTTGGTTTAATTTCAAACGTCTCTCTCTTGCTCGGGTGATTCCAACCCTCGTCGTTATGTTCGATTTCGTGCACGAAACACCTTCCTGCACCTGAAGATCTTTATCTCGCCACATTTTACTTGAATTGGCAAAATTTTATTCTGATTCCTTGTGAACTCTTGACAATTTTGAGTATTTCGATGACTAAGGGTCTGTCCTTATATGGGTGATTATAATCAACAGGAAGGCAATGAAGGAATTTGCACTAGAGTTGGAGAAGCTGGCTGAGCTGCTTCTGGACTTGCTCTGTGAGAATCTTGGCTTGGAAAAAGGTTACTTGAAGAGAGCCTTTCATGGGTCTAAAGGCCCGACCTTCGGCACCAAGGTGAGCAACTACCCTCCGTGCCCGAAGCCGGACCTCATCAAGGGGCTCCGCGCCCACACCGATGCCGGCGGCGTCATCCTCCTCTTCCAGGACGACAAGGTCAGCGGCCTCCAGCTCCTCAAGGACGGCCAGTGGGTCGACGTCCCTCCGATGCATCACTCCATCGTCATCAACTTAGGCGACCAGCTCGAGGCATGTCTGCTTCGACCTATTACTAGTTGAGATCCTCTTAATTGGTGGTCACAAATCAACTTGATATCGTGCAATCGCAGGTCATTACGAACGGCAAGTACAAAGCATCGAGCACCGTGTGATTGCGCAGACCGATGGGAACCGGATGTCCATCGCGTCGTTCTACAACCCCGGGAGCGACGCGGTCATATACCCGGCGCCCGGAGCTGGTGGAGAAAGAGGAGAAGGGCCGAGTGTACCCTAAGTTTGTGTTCGAGGACTACATGAAGCTCTATGCGGGGCTCAAGTTCCAGGCCAAGCAGCCGAGGTTCGAGGCCATGAAGACCATCGAGTCCCCCATCAATTTGGGTCCAATTGCCACTGTTTGAGCTTATTCAGTAGTGCAATAAGAGAAATGTCTCTTTACTATTTTAAGTGAGTCTAAGTGTGTTCGAAGATCAACACATACATATGTCTGCTCCTACTTAAGTTTGCCTAGACATGGCATAATAAAAATGTGGTTTTGTCAGATGTCGCCAAACTCGTTCTAAGTGACCAATCCTGCTGGACATCGCGATGTACTCGCATCACTTACGACGAATGTAAACCATGATCATCTCACGATGAACATGTGCTGACTTCGATCCTACATGTTGTTGACCTCACTTGGATAAGAGTCTAGATCGATCCGCTTTCTACATACTGCCGAAGTCGCTCGGGTCCATGCCCACTTGATCAGGAATCTATCTGCGTTACACCTCGCGTGGTTAAGTTTCGTGCTCAGCTTTACATAAAGTTGTGCTTTTGGGGCGCCGTCGCCACGCCGGGCAGTGGAGGTTGGCCTCCCTGATGTGAAAGTAACCGGATTTCACCGCTTCGAGTAAAAGAATCTCCGTTGTCGTGAGCAAAGATTTAACCAAACCAAATCTCTCCCTTTTTTTTTACCCTTTCCATCATTGGATTGGCAAGTTGAACAAGTCTTTTCGCCCGTCTACCAGAGAGATTTGCTCGGGATTTTGCCTGATTTGAGTCACTGTTGGGGCCATCCAGCGAAAGCCGAACGAACCGGCTTTGATTCAAGTTGGAAGTGGAACGTGCAGACATGATCCCTCCACCCACTTCCGCCGTTGATGATGCAATTTGTGCCGGGGCCAAAGCTTCCTAAGCTTTGTCCTTTTTTAACAATTGAAAAATGTGAAGAGAAAAAGGTTGTGTTAGCTGCTGAAATAATTCAATGAGCAGAATAAGAGGCCGAGTCGTTGTGCCGAAATTGCGACATCTCGTTGCTAACAAGTCGGTCCATTTAGAGAACTTGCCATTCCCACCGTAACATGAAGATGTAATTAATATAATAAATTTCAAAGATTGATATTGTGATGAAGGACTTTTCCTATTGGGAAATGCTTTCTCTCGACAGTACTATTAAAACCGGTACATTCTCATCGTAGATTTTACATATCATCATTCCGTGTGTTGCATAATGCACTCATTGATTGGGAGATCGTGAGTTCTGAAATAACTGACAGTAGTGTCGGATTGTCATGTTAGTAGCTCTCTTTCCTATTTCTGCTTGAACCACCCAATTCGCTACTCTCTCTCTCTCTTAGTCTTTCTTGAGTAATGGATTATTTGGAAGTCCACTGAATACTTAGATAAAGCATATATTGGCGTTCTTTGGTAAGTGCTCGCACATTCTAAATAGGCGGATTTGAGCCTAAACTTGAACTATCTACCTCTAGAAGCCAGCTCTCCTCGTACAGCCAACTGAAAAGTCCTACGTTTTTCGAGGCACACATGGGTTTTCCGCGTGAGAGGCGGAGGTCGCATTGCGCAAAACCACAAAGTGAAACCGATTTGGGTAAATGATGGCCTCTTTTTCCCGTCCATTTCCTTATGTATAGCATCCATCGTCTTTGTTAAAATTAGTTTCTAGCAGAGCATCTGCTCCTCCAGGTTCATGTTTGCCTCCTAACTAAGCCCAGTGTCGAACTTGTGTTTCGACACGGCTACTCAAAGAGGCAGTTTCCGGAAGTTGATTCCACCACCCATTCGGATGAAAAATCGCTCGGACCCAAAACCATTGTCCGAACAAAGACCGAATCAAACCAGACAAACAAACACACCCAAGAAATCAATCGAACTAAAATATGAAAACGGTTCCAAGAAGAGTGGGATCAGAACCATAAGAGACGACGACACGTCCTCTGCACTCCAAAATCTTATGCTCAGGCAAAAATTCTAACAAGAATCGAAACCATAGCCGATGTAGACGAGCAACAATCATACCGCCAATCCAGAGAACCAATGGCGGATGAAACGATTTCTCGGCCAAACTTTCGAATTGATTTCCCCTCTCCTCCTCGTTCATCGCGATGGAAGAAGCACTTTCCATCGCGGATTCTCATTTCAATGAGGAAAGAACGGAGAGGGGTCATAGAGAACGTACGAATCGAAAACGCTAAAACAATTTCTACTACACTAAAGCACCAAGCTTCACAACATTGAAAACTCGACACGCGCTCCGATCAGAGAAACCCTAACTTCTCCATGAAACGGAGAAACTCGGTTCTTCAGAGAGTTATGCCATTCAGGGAGATATTAGGGTTTCGCTAGGGCGATGGGCGAGCCGTCACGACCAAAACCCTAATGATGGGGGGTTGATCGGAAGCGAAACGACTTATATACCTTCAACCTGTTGGGCCTTGTGATATTGGGCCTGACTTTTTATGGGCTTGCCGCGGTAATCCTATTGGGCCCCTGGAGGCGAACGACTTAAAAATACCCTTATCTGTTGGGCCTTGCGTTTTTGGGCTTGACTTTCTTATGGGCTTTGATGGGGTGATCTTATTGGGCCTCTTTGAATCAAAGTTATGGTGTTAAGCTTGGTGGATTCCAACACGTTTACTGTGAGACTTACAAATAAATTGATGATTTGTACTGCATGGATACAATGTGCACGCATCCGATCCGTACAATACAGTTCCTCTAAATTTAGGGTTCGTGGCACTATTTCCTTCAAGATTGGCCGTGATCCGCTCCTGTCGCTCCGAGTTACATATATATATATATATATATATATATATATATATATATATATATGAATTTTGGCTTAAAATGCTCTGCTAGAAACTAATTTTAACAAAGACGGTGGATGCTATACATAAGGAAATGGACGGGAGAAAGAGGCCATCATTTACCCAAATCGGTTTCACTTTGTGGTTTTGCGCAATGCGACCTCCGCCTCTCACGCGGAAAACCCATGTGTGCCTCGAAAAACGTAGGACTTTTCAGTTGGCTGTACGAGGAGAGCTGGCTTCTAGAGGTAGATAGTTCAAGTTTAGGCTCAAATCCGCCTATTTAGAATGTGCGAGCACTTACCAAAGAACGCCAATATATGCTTTATCTAAGTATTCAGTGGACTTCCAAATAATCCATTACTCAAGAAAGACTAAGAGAGAGAGAGAGTAGCGAATTGGGTGGTTCAAGCAGAAATAGGAAAGAGAGCTACTAACATGACAATCCGACACTACTGTCAGTTATTTCAGAACTCACGATCTCCCAATCAATGAGTGCATTATGCAACACACGGAATGATGATATGTAAAATCTACGATTGAGAATGTACCGGTTTTAATAGTACTGTCGAGAAAGCATTTCCCAATAGGAAAAGTCCTTCATCACAATATCAATCTTTGAAATTTATTATATTAATTACATCTTCATGTTACGGTGGGAATGGCAAGTTCTCTAAATGGACCGACTTGTTAGCAACGAGATGTCGCAATTTTCGGCACAACGACTCGGCCTCTTATTCTGCTCATTGAATTATTTCAGCAGCTAACACAACCTTTTTTCTCTTCACATTTTGCAATTGTTAAAAAAGGACAAAGCTTAGGAAGCTTTGGCCCCGGCACAAATTGCATCATCAACGGCGGAAGTGGGTGGAGGGATCATGTCTGCACGTTCCACTTCCAACTTGAATCAAAGCCGGTTCGTTCGGCTTTCGCTGGATGGCCCCAACAGTGACTCAAATCAGGCAAAATCCCGAGCAAATCTCTCTGGTAGACGGGCGAAAAGACTTGTTCAACTTGCCAATCCAATGATGGAAAGGGTAAAAAAAAAGGGAGAGATTTGGTTTGGTTAAATCTTTGCTCACGACAACGGAGATTCTTTTACTCGAAGCGGTGAAATCCGGTTACTTTCACATCAGGGAGGCCAACCTCCACTGCCCGGCGTGGCGACGGCGCCCCAAAAGCACAACTTTATGTAAAGCTGAGCACGAAACTTAACCACGCGAGGTGTAACGCAGATAGATTCCTGATCAAGTGGGCATGGACCCGAGCGACTTCGGCAGTATGTAGAAAGCGGATCGATCTAGACTCTTATCCAAGTGAGGTCAACAACATGTAGGATCGAAGTCAGCACATGTTCATCGTGAGATGATCATGGTTTACATTCGTCGTAAGTGATGCGAGTACATCGCGATGTCCAGCAGGATTTGGTCACTTAGAACGAGTTTGGCGACATCTGACAAAACCACATTTTTATTATGCCATGTCTAGGCAAACTTAAGTAGGAGCAGACATATGTATGTGTTGATCTTCGAACACACTTAGACTCACTTAAAATAGTAAAGAGACATTTCTCTTATTGCACTACTGAATAAGCTCAAACAGTGGCAATTGGACCCAAATTGATGGGGGACTCGATGGTCTTCATGGCCTCGAACCTCGGCTGCTTGGCCTGGAACTTGAGCCCCGCATAGAGCTTCATGTAGTCCTCGAACACAAACTTAGGGTACACTCGGCCCTTCTCCTCTTTCTCCACCAGCTCCGGCGCCGGGTATATGACCGCGTCGCTCCCGGGGTTGTAGAACGACGCGATGGACATCCGGTTCCCATCGGTCTGCGCAATCACACGGTGCTCGATGCTTTTGTACTTGCCGTTCGTAATGACCTGCGATTGCACGATATCAAGTTGATTTGTGACCACCAATTAAGAGGATCTCAACTAGTAATAGGTCGAAGCAGACATGCCTCGAGCTGGTCGCCTAAGTTGATGACGATGGAGTGATGCATCGGAGGGACGTCGACCCACTGGCCGTCCTTGAGGAGCTGGAGGCCGCTGACCTTGTCGTCCTGGAAGAGGAGGATGACGCCGCCGGCATCGGTGTGGGCGCGGAGCCCCTTGATGAGGTCCGGCTTCGGGCACGGAGGGTAGTTGCTCACCTTGGTGCCGAAGGTCGGGCCTTTAGACCCATGAAAGGCTCTCTTCAAGTAACCTTTTTCCAAGCCAAGATTCTCACAGAGCAAGTCCAGAAGCAGCTCAGCCAGCTTCTCCAACTCTAGTGCAAATTCCTTCATTGCCTTCCTGTTGATTATAATCACCCATATAAGGACAGACCCTTAGTCATCGAAATACTCAAAATTGTCAAGAGTTCACAAGGAATCAGAATAAAAATTTTGCCAATTCAAGTAAAATGTGGCGAGATAAAGATCTTCAGGTGCAGGAAGGTGTTTCGTGCACGAAATCGAACATAACGACGAGGGTTGGAATCACCCGAGCAAGAGAGAGACGTTTGAAATTAAACCAAATCTGAGCTTGAATCTTCGACATCACGTTAGATGACTGTTTGGATGTCCAAGTATGGTGGGAAGAGTTGAAAGGACACGGAGGGTCCGTACCATAACTGTGTGGACTTCTTGTCATTACATAAATCATGTCTTACCAAAGCGAGCAATGTTAGGTGACGCCGAAGGCATGATTTAAAAGAAATGTTAAGGCGGTTAATCACCGGTAATCTTCTTCGAGATCGGGGACTTCAGAGATGTTAGAGACCGGGAGATGGCGGAGAGGGAAGGTGCTCTCCCAGTCGATGTCGTCGATCTCGGACTGAGCAGCCTCGAGGCCTCTGCTCGCCACCATCTGCTTGAACTTTTGCTCCATGCACTTCTTGTAGTGCTCCTTGGTCAGCCTCTCCACACTGTCCATCAGCTGGTGCGATACCCCATGGTTCACCAACTTCACAGCGTCAAAACAAAATCAACACATAGGAAACGATTGTTATAGACCACCATCAGACAAAACACACGTTGTCTTAATGAAATAGTTCATGTAATGTGCTCAATGTGTAGCGTAATAAAAGCTGAATTACCTCAAAGAAGCCCCAATTTTCACAGGCATCTTTGATCTTGGCCATGGTGGTTCCTCTCTCTTCACCATTCAGCTTCTCCAGATCAATCACAGGGAACGACTCCATCTCTCTCTCTCTCTCTCTCTCTCTCTCTCTCTCTCTCTCTCCCTTGAAGTTTCTTGTATAGCTCTGAGAGGATTGAGTGAAATGGGGGCGATATTTATAGGCACTGAAAGTAAGTGTGATCAACAAGGAGAAGAATTGAGCAAAAGGGTCTTGGAGCAATTAGCAGAATCAAAATCGAAAAAGTAATAGTTTACAGGTCCAGATCTAAGTTCAAAGGAAGGAATTTGAACTCGTGGAGAATGAATGTGATCACATCTCTTGGGATGATGGACCCCTACCATTTTGTGGCAGTGAGAGCACTGTTGTGTCATCTTCTTTGATGGAGTGGGGTTTTTCTTGGGTCCCATTCTGCGTGCAAACTTCACTTCACTCCACTTCTAATATCTGCTTTATCTTGATGTGCATGGCCAAGCGACAAAAACTTGCAAATTCTTTCTGGAATCGCCTAAATTCTCACGCCCACCCAACACACTGAAAACCAACTACAGACCTGGCCACCCAAACCCTAAAACAAGAGGCTAAAATGAGTCTGCAAGCGGTCATCGTCCAGTCCTTCCGTTGCCGGGTTTTTTTGCTTGGAGGCATCGGAATGGTGTTTGCGAAAATAGAGATATGTAAATAATCATCGAATCGAGCATGAGATATGCTTTCTGTATTTTCCAATCTGTTTATCTTTCTGAACTTTCGGAAGAATATATATACATATATATTAACTTTAAATACATCTACATTGATGCCAACTTTCAAGTTTTAAACTTTACCGGATATGAAGTTAACATAACAGTAATAATACACACATACCCAATCACATCAGTGGGACTAAGAAGCTATCCATTTGCGATTAAGGTTGCTGAGTACGACCCAATTAAATTTTGAAGGAACCAACCAGCAAAACATGTACGTTTTCATGACAGCTATTCATGTTTTATCTCAGGTATAGCCTTATAGGGGTCGATTTTCATTGACTGATGTCTGACAGATGTATCTGCACGGATGCCCGGCTTAGATCTCCCTTGTGCTCTTCCTCTGTAAAAGCAAATGTATATATCTGAAAGGTTAATTTGTCTTTTTTTGGAGAATTATCCCTTTAATGACAATTCCTTTTTCTCTATCTTTTTATGCAAACCTCAAAACAGATAGTTATATATATATATATATATATATATATATATATATATATATATATATATATATCCGGTTTAGTTCCAGTTCTAATCCAAACCTTTTCTTATCTCAACGCTAACCTTAAATCTAGACCACACATATTTTCGTCACATAAAAAGGCATAAAATTTAGGTTGAGTCTCGACCCGTGAAAAAATGCAAACCTTCGGTCGGTACTCAAATTTGCTACCAGTCATATTATTGTCTCTTGATGCCTTTGAAAACTCATGTGACAGGATAATTGATTGGGGGATAAATTCGAGTATCAACCGAAAGTCGGTGATTTTATGTTGGTGCTTTTTATCCGACAAAAAAAAAGGGTTCCGGTCAGAATTAGAACTCGAGCAAAAATTGAAGCTCGGAACAACTTTTCAACAAGTGATTCTTTTACATAGATATCGATAACCTGTACCAAAACGGCTAAGAATCTCCTGCGTCCATGAAAGACCCTCGTCCTCATCCCCACTATGTGAATGGGAACAATAATTGAGCAACATAACATCCTGGATACAATGCTATCATCATCATCATCATCATCATCATCAAGGATGTCCTACCAGTTTGATCCAATCATTTTGTCCTTTGGATTTCTGATTTTCCGTCCATGGGATTTCCCTGGTGATGACTGATGACCAACTATAACATCACGGCAAAGCGCACACGGTAACAAGGAAAAACCCCACGCATGCCAAGCAGAAAATCATCAAAGAGGTGAAACCAGAAAGTAGGAAAGGAAAAAAAAAAAGGTGTGATGGCTAGCGAAATAAATGGGGAAGGACAGCTCTTTTTAATCATTGTGGATCTGGGAAGAGATTTTCATTTGTTTTGGGGGGTTGCCACAATGACAAAATGGTAATAACCATATTAAGTAAATATGGATTCCATTGGAGATCGTATTTAGTCATATTGGAAAAATGAATTTCAATCTCGTCAGATGGTACGACGGCCACAAAATTTTCCTTTCTCTAACACAAAGGAAAGGAAGTTTCCAAGCAAAACACAGGTCTCTTCCTCTCTCCCGGAAAATGAGTGGCTGAGGATTTTGCAAGTTAAGTGTTTCTCTTTTCACAATGTAACCCCAAACTATTTTTGTCCCATGAAATGTCTTAAACACGATAACTTTGCATCGATGCACCCCTACACATTGCGATTTCATACCATTTTCAAGGTTTTTGTTTCCAAAAATATATGTTTATTCAACAGTTCAAATTCTAGACATGTCAATGCAGTCTTATTTAATCTAAAGGAAAAGCAAAAATATTAAGGTCAACCTTCTTTACCCTATTTAGCTAGTCGTATCAAATGATTCTAAATCTTAAGTACGAAAAAAAAAAGGATTTCCATGGGTTGGGAATAGCTCCATATGAGGTTTATATGATACCAAAATTATATATTTTAATGTTTGGTTGATAAATGCATAAGTTTTTCAAAATCAGTAATGATGGTTTCCAGAAGAGCGTGTGAATGTATCATTGATTACGTAAAGATATCTACAAAGCGTGAATACCTTGATGGATGGTGAACATGATATTAAGGGCTGACGTTGACAAGCTGGATGGGCCTGATAAAAGAGGATCGAAGAGAGTTGTAGGATTGCCAGTACGAACAGATTGTGTGGACGGCCTAGACCTCGACGATTGTTCCTATCAACGCCCCACCACTACTTGATCCATCTGAAGACTCTTCAATGATTATATGGGAGAAAGAACATTTATAAAACAGGATCGAAGTAAGTCGAAGGGATTGGCAGAAAATGAGAAAGCTTATTCTAGCTAGAAAAGTACTAAAAGTATCAAAATTGTGTTCGACACTCACTTTAATGTGAACTATGCCATTGTTTGTTTGTATTCTCTCAATTTTAGAGTCCTTGTTACCTCAGTAATCCGAGAATAGAGAAGTGTACATGTATAAAAGCTGTACATGAGTTCTAATAGCTCAACCTATAATGTTCATGAAGCTGTACTTGCTAACTTGTATTCCCTTGAGAATACAAGTGGATTCTAACGTGTGTTGCGACTGTTAGTGATAGAGAATGAACATAAGCTGGATTATATGCCGAACTACTTTATACATATGTCTGTTTGATAAAAGAACCTATATATGATATTACAAATGTGTTTATAAATTTGTCTAGTTTCTACATCAACTTATTTACCCGCATTTTAGGTTGCATTGTTAGCCTCAACAGCATGAAGTTCAATTTATCATGTTGTTAAATTATCTCATGGCCTAACTTAAGTTGGTCAAATGGTAGGGGAGAAACTACTACATCATAATATCCTGAGATTTGTTGACACTCAAAATAATCTGTCCATTGATACACGTGCTGCGCGCATGAGAAATTGGCACATGTGGGGAGCAAGCATAATGACGGTATCGGGGGGATACAAGGAGGTCGTGTGCAAAACACGTGAAAATCTCTATACGTATCAATACTAGCGAGGAATAATGCCACGTGTCCAAAATAGTAGAATATATTAAGGATGGACAAAGCAAGCTATAAACATTGCTGCTGATGAGAAGTTACCCTACCTAAGATCCATATATTTGTCGAAGAAGCGCAAGACAGAAAGACATTCGTCCTTGAAATACTTGGTGGCAGAATGGTTATCAACATGTAATTGAATGATGAGACAGTCTCTTGAAAGTGCAACCCAGGAGTCCTTAAAGCACAAAAAATGAGTACAGGCCGTATGGATAAAAGAAGAAAAGAATTGAGTTGATACAGGTAGTCTGGAGACTATCAACAGGTACTGAGGATTCGACTCGAAGGATATGAAAGTGGAGAACGTGGCATGACTTGTTCAAGCAAAAGGGTTAAACTGACATGAAGATTTAAAGTTGTCAACGGTTATATGACGCTAAAACTACTTAGGGACCTGGTCAAAAAGAGTTTGTGGGAAATAATGGTGAATGTGAAAAGTATTGATGCGACAAAAGTTACATCCGTCGAAGGACAGCTATCTATTCAACCATTATAAATACCATCAAGCATCTATAGAAGGGCCCCTGCGCGAAAAAGTTAAACGAACTTTATTTTATCTTTACTTATTGCACTGTACTTTACCTTCCTTAGTTATGCCTTTCAGATCTCGTCATCGAGTCAAATTCTGACGTTATCTTTATCTTAGATTTTGCACCATTGAGTCAAACTCCGATGTCATGTCGAGGCGTGTTCAAAGCTTTGTTGTTGAGTCAAATTTCGGCATAGTTTTGGGTGCGTTTGGTTCGCTATTTTTGGGTAGAAATTGTGTTTGTTAAGTCATTCTGTTGAGTCAAACTCCGGTTTAATCTTAGTTTGTATAGTTTCTTCCAAATTTATGTGTATCAATTTCTTTGAATTGTACCCACTAAGCCTTTATCATTGCGTTAAATTCTGATTGGGTTTATGTTTGTGAAATTAAATTAGGATCTTTACATAATAAAAGTATTGATTTTCTGATTATTTGGATCTCTCATGTTCGGAATTACCACAAGATCCTTTATCACATTTAAAATTCAAAAAACGAATTTTGGTGAAAGATATTTTGTCGCAGAAAAATTCTGGCGAAACAAGATTCAACTGCTCTCCGTTTCAAATATAAAGAGAAAAAACAAGCTGGTCCAAGGTTACTTCCCTTGATTAAAAAAAAAAAGGGTTATTTCCTGAAGATGTATTCCATGTGTCATTCCCTACGGAACCTCAAAGTGGCTCTATTTCATAATATTCCATTCATATCTCATTTTCATTTGTTCAATCACTTTGGTGTCATCGACAGAAAAGATGCCGTTTCTAGCTACTCACGCAAATTAAAATATACAAAGTGAAACATCTATCACTGTAGGAGTAATTTCTTTTCCCCTTTTCCTCTGTGCCAAATGAAGACACCATCGTGGAGCCAGGAAAAGAAACATTTTAAACTATAAGATCATTTAATCAATGCTCATGATTCCTAAACCCTAGAGTCTCGATGCACCTATATCCCTTTCTACTTTAAGTGCATTCTCTATGGGCTTCCTTTGCATGTGACTTGTAACTTTCGATCCCTATTGATTGTCAACGGATTTAGTTGGATTGCCTATTCCGACCACACGTGCTATCCTACAAGAAGCAAGGACAACATAGAACTCTTGCACTAGGTTGTTCTAAATTGAAAAAATCTACTCTTGGTTGGCCCCTTTCCGACCAAAAAGAAGAAAAAAACTAGCATTTCCATAAAACAAAAGTATCACGTGGGTAACGTGACTATCTCTAAGCAAGACTGTTGTCTACTAAGAAACCTTAAACGGGTTAATTGTTCTATCTGTCACATTAATCCGAACACTTCGTTTGAAATTTGTTTTATTCCATAGAGGTTGAATTTTGATATGACACGGTTCTTCGGAACAAATTGTCGTCTTTCTATGTTACCATTCAAAAGGGGAACTAGTGTGACGATTGCCGAAAGTGACTCCCAATGTAATTATGAATTTCAATGGCAATTTTGCCTGGTGAAAGGGCTATTCATGGACCATTAAACGTGTGCTTCTTTTCTCCTATTGTCTTTTACGTTACATCAAGAATATATTGGTCATCCCAATATTTCCCTTAGCTGACCGATCTTTTGGACGGATATTATGCAAGGAGACGACTCTAGTAAAATAAGAAGTGAATCAAGGCATGCAAATGTCGCTAGCAAAATCGACATGTGCGTTCATATCCCTTTGGATTTGTGGTGTCGCTTTATTGAGTTTGGGTCAAGTTCAAGGTTCTGTGCATCAAGACATGCCGTGTTAGTTGCCATTATTAACATTAAATAGAGTCTCGGGATTATCATGTTTAGATATGCAAATCATGACAACAGAGAACAGGAATTCATGAACCTTATTTAGGATCTATTATCTTTATGCGGAATTGTGATGAACCGATGCTCAAGAGCTACTCCTCTATAAAACCTCTTAAATATTGGCTTTAATGAGATTGTCCCTCACGTATCGTGTTTTCTATGACTTTTTATGTGAGGTTAAATGAATATTAGGATTTAAATGAGGACTTGAGACCTATTTATAGAGTTCGTAACTTATCTTTTCGTTATAGATAAGGTTTAACTCGACATACGAGAGAGTCTCATTGAAGCCTACGATAAAGAAAACTCTTACATGCCGGACCCATTTCTTTTAAGTTTCTCCATCTTTTGGCCTTTCATGCGTTCTTTTTTGGTTTTGTGGTCACCTGGCCTTGGGAATAATGGCTCGTGGTCCATCTTAAGACCGTGGACTTGTTGACTGCCAACACACAAAGTTGTTAGATTTTTGTTTCTTTGGCGATATGTATAGTGGATGTGTCATACAAAAAAAGGATCATCTAATGCCTTTTGACCCGTAAACACTGTTCAATTCAAATGGGCGAATTGACTCATTTTTATCTACTTAAGCTTTTCTCCTTAATAAGGTATCAAAATCAGCAAGTCTTCATTGAGCTTGGAAAAGTTATAAAAAAATACCGAGGTTGAACCAATTAGTCAACTCCCGTTCTTCGAGGAAACTGTCCAAAAAGTTCTAAATCTACTACACTTTTTCCAATTTAATCCTAAATTTTTTAATTTTACTAATTGAGTCTTAAGCATTTTCAAGTTTTTGCCAACCGAGTCCATCCGACCAATTTTATTCTAAGATTATTAACGTGAACGCCGACCATCCAACGTGGATTTTTTAAACATGGCAATCTTCCCATATTTGGAAAGGAGTAAGTTAAAAGTCAATGAAACGGGGAACGTGCATGCTTCTCTCCTGAGCATGGTCCTCTCCCTCTCCTCGGTGCTTCGGCCACATGCCTAGTTTCCCACAATTTGCCATGTGCCATGAGGGAGGTGGATCCCATTTCAACTGCTCCATCCTTCCCCAGTGAAGATAAAAAAGAAGAGCCATGAACAAATTAGATAAAATTTTAGATATTCTCGGAACGCAGATCTTTCTTGTCCACTCGAATCAATCGTCGGGAACAGAACGGATTATCGTATATGGAAATAAATTGCATAGAGGTCACAACACCGATGCTGCTATAAGTCTGGTTTTTTTTTTTTTGTTTTGAACAAGCAATGATCTCCGACTTCAGTTAATGCTCTTCAAACATGATAATGATGACGACATTTCTTGATGATAATATCCCATTTGAGTGTATTAACAGCCGGATGTCGAAATCTTTTCAACGAAACGAATTTCGTCGTGTCGAGAGGCCGATACCTTAATGGCTGGGGTCCTGACGACATCTTCCTCCTTTAGTTGAGGATAGATCGAGGGACCAAAATCAAACTTTAGGATCAAAACTTTGGTCACATAGATAAGTGGCGAAGAAAGTGATTGTTACGTGAAGTGTTAGGTTATCTGTCTAGACTCAGAAAATAATAAAATAATAAAAATAATAACAAAGTGCGATCATATTATATCGTCTGACCAAAGTAAAAGGCAGATCTCGAAAAAGAGTTAAGGTTTCTACTCATAGCCAGGAGAAAAACAATAATATTCATGAAGTTGACATTGACATTAACGGATCCCTTTGTAACGGAGAGAATTCATTCGTGAGAGTCCCATTATGTGGGAGACGCTCAGAAAGTAAGCTCCGTGTTCGAAGAACATGACATTTTTCTTCTTCCTTTCTCTCTCTAACAGTTGTTATTTCCAGCCCGATCACGTGGCACGACCAGGAGCACTCCTTCTCTCGATATTAGGTTTACAGTGAAACATGCCGAGATTGCCGGAGGGAATTAAAATCAGTGTTCTTCAATCTTTCATATTGTCGAGCTTCAAGTCGAGTCAAAGTAGTTGGTACGTACCAATCCCATTTAGGGTTTTTCTTCTCATGGTGTCCTTGTTGTGCACCCCTCGTGCCGGTCCCATCCATGCATGTAGGGTCGTGATGAACGTAGCATAACGCATAGGCACCCGAGTTATTTAATTGCAAGAAACCAGAATCGGTAGTTCAACGCGCGAAAAGATTATTAAATCATAGTTTGAAGATAAAATAGGGCTTAAACGTTGTATAAAGTCGATAAGAAAGTCGCCACGATATACTTTATGCACTTTCAATTGCGAGCATGGGAAAAAGTTTGGTCTTGCGCCACAAATAAGTAAGGAGACGGTATTTCAGCATCACAGAAATTTCAGACTAATTCCTAGTTGAATTAGTGTGATAGACTAAATTATTAAAATTCGGCGTAAAATCACAATGAAAATAAAGAAAAGTGAGAAAGAGAAATCAAGACGCAAATGTTTATCCTAGTTCACTCTTAAACTAGGGCTACTCTAGCAAAGGATTCTACTATAAGTAGATCGCGATTTTTTTTTTTATAGATGGAGAGTATAAACCATACCCCTGACACAAATAACCATTCCATAAATAGATCGCGCTTAGCAGGTGATACAGTAGGATTGATCATGGTTAACCAAAATATTAACCGCAAGACACTCAACAAAAAAATAAAATGCTGAACTATGGAACATAGCTATTCGTCAAGTAAAAATCAAGTTCCGGATCTCTTTTTTTATTTTTTTATTAAAGTGAAATGTCGCGATCGTTTTATCAATCGGACCATTCCATTCGGGTCGAACCCGAATTTTCCAAATAGTATTTGAGTGAGAAGCCTTCCATCATCTCTTGCGCAAGCTGTGCCTCTTCTGTAGCCAAGCCCTAATTCCAGATTCTCAGGTCTGAGGAGCTACAATCTTGAGCTTGGCCACTTCCTTATTATCGTTCCATTTTTTTTTTTTTGGCTGTATCCTACATGATAGAAATGAATTTTGTCCCTGATTTGTCAGACACTCCAAAACCAACAATCAAATCAGTACTTACAATTTAGTGGTAAGAATCAAATTGTAAGAGATGCAAGAACAGTAGAAAGCAAAGTGTGAATAAGACCATTATAGCTAACAAAAAGAAAGATCTCGAAAAGAAAAATGGGGGGGGGGGGGGCGGGGAGACACAGGAGGGAGGGGAGAAGAGAAGGAAGGGAGGAGGAAGGGAA
>JAGVVM010009519.1:0-14404 GCA_019149425.1 Psidium friedrichsthalianum
AACACAAATGTTTAGATGCAAATTGTTGCTGATAGTGAAAATATTTTTTGGTGGTAAATTAGTTTGAGCGATACATGTGATTGTTTTTAAGAAAACATTTTTCAAATTTCTTATTTTCCTAAATAAACAGGGCTGTACTCAAACTAGTTTTCTTCCCATAAAGAAATCCAAACTGGTATCCTTAATCCAAATCTACCATTCGTTAGCATTCCTCTCAATATTCTATTAAAGTGTACACGTGTCAAGACTCATGGTAGATGATCCCAACACGAATCTAATGAGGAGAATGGCAGATCCAATGTGGAAAGTCCATGTATGCATTTCAATGAGATATTGGACGAAATACAAATGAAGGGTAGATTTGGGTCAGGGATATTGGTTTGAGATTTTTTGTGAAGTGAAAATTACTTTGGAGTAAATGGGTCAAGAGGGTATCATTTGTGATTTCAATGGTATTATTCTTTAAAATATGATTGATTTGATAGAGTAAAATGGGCTTATATTACAATCTGTGGTGACCTATCATGTCGCATAATCATCTTTCTGTAGGTATAGTATTTTTACCAAATGACCTAGCTATCTGAAATGAATCACGGGTCAAAAGATGTACTGCACAAAGTATTGGTGTCGTCGTGAGAAAATGATTTAGACACTTTTTCAGAAAATTATGCGTGTGGTCATTTGCAATAGAAATGTAAACCAGAGAAACGTCAAAGTTGGTTTGAGAATGTCTTTAATACTGAAATTTCAAATTGCACAAGCCACATGAATGATTTATATTAATCATCTATTGGAATAGACTTCTATCTTCTTGGTCAGAGTTTGCATCCGCCTCTGATGATAGCCTGTCGACCAACTTCTGGGTGTTCAACAATTAGACAATTTCAATCTTGCCAAGTTGTATTGGGTAAAGAGAGAAAATTTTGCCAAGATGTTTCTGTTATTTGATGAAGATATTATTCGATAATTTTTTTTTCTAGAATCTTGCTATCCACTGACTTGGCCTCTGTGGACCTGAGGTCTGGCCTCGATGGACCCATATTGGGGCGCCTGTGACTTGGACGCGAGAGCCGGGTAATTGGCATGGCCACTAGAGACCCATCTAATAGACTCGGACACTAACACTACGGTGTTGGGCTCGACTTCGATCGGCCCAAGCCGATGTGTTAATGACTTGGCGCAAGAGCCAGAACTAGGACATGGTAGCCAAGGATCTGAGCATGGACATCAGGGTCGAGCCTGGGTGCCTATGACTTAGGTGCAGGAGCCGCATACTCAAGTATGGCCACTAAATACCTTGGCACAAGCATTATTGTCTCGGATTCAGTCTTTGTGGTCCTTGGTCCGTGTACCCAATGACTTGGTACGAGAGCCGGGTGTTGACATCTGATTTTTTTGCCTACAAAATCGAACTGGCATTTTTTTTAAAAAAAATTGATAAATAATAAATGAATGAACGAATAAATAACAAAAAATAACAGGAAAATAAGAAAAATAAAAGTAATAAACGAAACTCAAACCCATCGGGTTCAGCCCATCTTTTAAGTCCAATTGGCTCATCACTTGAGCCCATAAAGCCAGAAAGCAAGCCTACTGGCCCATCAATCTGGCCCTGGGAGCTACAGCCCATGCGCAAGCCCGTCAAAGACCCAGACCTGGCGCCTGGAGTTGCGACGATTTCATCATCATGCCAACACTCCGTCGCTGGGTTTTCTTCGTTGATGCATCTTTGCCGCCAGTTGTTCTGATTGAGAAGTTTAAATCTCTTCTTCGATCATAAAGGTCGCACCTCTGTCCTGCGGTTGCTCTGTTCTTACATCCTCATTGTGGTAGTCATGCGTTTGACGAGACACCAGAGAGAGATCCGACACGTCTTCAGTTCAGTATTTCCCTGTTCCAGCTCTGTGATCAAGGCCAGTGGTGTTCCGCTCCGTCATCAAGGTTAGTGATGTCCGATTAGGCAATGTTGATTTTTACTGAAGAGGTTATTTAAATCGGAGGATAAGGAGTTGTGCATTTGAATTGGATTTGGCCTGGCTCTCGGTCTTGGTAAAAGTGGTCGAGACGGTTTCAGTGTTTGAAATTTATCCTTAAGCGGAAATTTTGCGGGAAACGTTTTAACCTATGGGTTAGACATTCAGCTAGTTGCCAAGTCTATGACTTGAAAAATGGGCATGCTGGGTTTATGTTGTTTTGCTATGATGTTGAGCTCAAATATGATTCGCCAATGGACACCTCCAGAGCCAGATTGAATAGGAATCATATTGTGTCTCGGGAGATTATGATCGGCGACTATGTTCAAGTAAATTTTGGGTAAATCAATGATCTGGACTTTCTTGGTCGAGTCGGATATCTCAATGAGGTAAGAACAACCAATTCGAAAAGAAAGAAAGGATCACATCGTCATCTCGCGCTCATCGCCCCTTGCCGATATTGAAGGCAACATTATAAGCTAAGTCAAGCATCTCCTCTCCCGTTTGTTTGTGTGCGATTTTATTCAGTCTGTCTTAATCGCATTTCTGTTTATCCAGTTGGTCCTAGGTATGATCTCTGAACAAGTTTTTGATGATTTGTTAGGATTGTTATGACTCCGTTGTTCGACTGTGTAGATTTTGGTGAAGTAGAGAGAGAGAACAAAGGGAGAGTGTTCTTGTGCGTATGCATGAGACGGAACATGAAGTTGTGGTGCAAGTGTGAGATAACGGGAGGATAAAAACAAAAGATAAACAATAATTATATGAAATGATAAATAATTAAAAAAGAAGAATGAACAAAATTCTTTATATGCTTTTATGTTAGGATTACGTTGAGAGATTACCTTTTTTAGTTAAGTATGCATATCTGGTTTAGAATTATAGGTAGGGTTGAAATTAGACTTAACTCAACGGGCTCATGTTCCAGGCCTTAACGATAAGGTGGTTTGTATCCTTTGCGCAATTGATATTGGGTTACTTTACCGTATTTTATTTTGGGAAAATACCACCAAAAACCCCAAACTATGCTTATTGTGACACATTTACCTTGAACTTTTTTTTGTAACATAAAAAACCTCAAACTATGCTCATTGTGACATATTTACCCTGAACTTTTTTTTGTAACATAAAAAATCCCAAACTATGCTCATTGTAACATATTTACCCTGAACTTTTTTTTTGTGACACTAAAAACCCCGAACTTATATCATTGTGACATATTTACCTTCTAGTTAAAAGTAGCACTAAAAAATATACCATACATCCAAGTGGCACCATGCCATGTTAAAAAACGTTGAAAAAAAATGAAAATCTAAAGTTACTATTCATACCATTTAGCGTTGAAAAAGAAATGAAAATCAGCTGCATTCAAAGTTAGCAAAGAGGCGAAACGTGTCTACATGCCCTTGCTCTTGCTGCGTAGCCTGCGCTTCAAGGTGGGCTTCAATGGAGGATGGACGCAGAGAGACAGAGAGAGAAGGGGTGGGGGGATGGTTTTTTTATTTTTTTGGACAGAGGGGATGGTTTTTCATTGAGCAGGCAGTGGATGGACGAGTGATGGATAGTGACTTCAAATTTTCAATTTTTTTTAAATATTTTTCTGTTACATTAAAAAGTTTAGGGTAAATATGTCACAATGGGCATAGTTTAGGGCTTTTGATGTCAGGGTAAATTTGTCACAATAGGCATAGTTTGGGGTTTTTGATGTCGCAAAAAAAAGTTCAGGATAAATTTGTCACAATGGACATAGTTTAGGGTTTTTGGTGGTATTTACCCTTTTATTTTTTGGCCGCTCTTTCATGCGTTTGAGCGATGTCGGGTTTTAATTTTAGCTTACAGGATAGATGTTTTGATTTCTTTTAATGATTACTTGACGAGTAGATCCCATTCTAGGATCATAGCCTAGAACCATGCATGTCCATGTGGAAAAATGAAAGGATTCATAACCTAACAAAAGACAGCATGAGACAAACAAATCGAAAAATGTTAAGTTTCAAAATTTGAAAATTTTTTGGTTCGTAAGAAGTAGAACATCCTCTTGTGTTCTACTTATTTCTTAGCTGTCTCCAATACGTTTGTAGCGACTCCCTTATAGGATATAATCTTGTCTTCCATTCAATCGAATTTGAATTTCCTAACGTCGTGCGCCGGAAGGATTTGGGTGAACTTGTGCCAAGTGAGGTCAAGCAAAACCTCAAATAGAAGAAATGTTAACTCCCACTCGACAATATGTGAAACCTGCTCTGCCGCCAAATGAAAATGCTTTAGTACCATTAAAATATGATTTATGTTGGCTAACTAATATCAGATGAAAATGATCCTAATATGCAGATACAATTAAACAATATTTTTGTTTAGTGGTCGGGGATCAACTCCTAATTTTTTATTGAATGAATGCCTAAATAGGCCCTCAAAATTTAGATGTCAACCATCAATAGTGATCCAAAACCCCAATTGCATTTTTGTAAGTTAACTGGCAAGGTGTTGAGGAAGGCAAGGTCGTTTGTGAGGGTTAGAGCAGCAAGCTGTCGCGACCCTAAAAAAATCGATTTTTTAGGTTAATGGATTATCAGGTTAATTATTTAACTAACCTAACTCGGACTCTCCCAAGTCCATACCAAATAACAACTTATGGTTAAATATTTAACATACAAAGATTTTCAATAGGAGTTGCCGTTAATCGTTTTTGGTAGGTCGATTAGAAACCTAAGTAAATTAGTGGGAGAACTAAATTATTTCTACAAACCAGAGATTAAGAGTTCGGGAACTTGATTACGCTAGATTACTTTAACGCCCTTTTAGTACTATTTTATTTCATGAAAAATCATTTAATTGATTTTTTAACCTAAGTAACTAACAAAGGTTATCATGCAGGTGTACAATCAATTAATGAAATATTCAAAAATCAAGATAATCAAGGGAACATGCGCCACACAATAAATTATCTCTTTTTTTTAAAAAAATTCACTTTTTTTATAAATGCATGAGTGACTATACTATATGCGATGCATGAAATTAGTTTAGGATGCAATGACATGAATTAAATGCAAGACTAAAGTGCAACCTACGTGACATGGCAAGAATGATGATGTGCAAGGATGACATGGCATAAATGACGTGGCAAAGATAACATGGCATAGATGATGTGGTAAATACGACATGGCATAGATGATGTGGTAAGTACGACATAGCATAAATGATGTGTCGTGGAAGGTGTGGCATGGTATAAATGATGTGGTAATGATAACATGGCATGGATGATTTTTTTTTTTTTGGATGAATTTATTTCCTAAAATGGAACTATGCCAAAACAAAGTTTATCTTGTATATTTTAGAGTTTAAATTGACCTAAACCCTAATATATTAAAGATATATTATTTTAGACATAAAATTCTATTTAAGCATCCAATTTCTATCATAAAATGCAATCTAACCTAAATATTTTACAAAAAGGATTATATATGTAATTATCTACATGCTGCTATTTTTAAAAGATATGCAATTTTCAAATATGGAAATGAATGAATGCATTTTTTAAGAATTTTTTCGAGATTACATCATGCGACGGATATATTCTAAAAAAAATAACAGTCAATCAATTCAAATTAAATTGAGAAAGTGAATATGCTAATCAATTCAATCAAGAAAGTGGATATATCAATTAAGTTTTTTGAGATATTTCACGAATATTTAAGTTCATCTTTAATCCGTAATCCTACGATTAACGATAAAACTTAAACCCTTACCTAATCGAGTATTCCATCGATAATCCTAAAGATAGACTTTCTCGATCATGTGGCAAGTTACAGATTAGAAAAGGAAATTTCCCTAATCAATTGGTATTTGAAAAGATATCTACTTTGATGCAAGCAAGATATGCAGAATATTCAATAATCTTGAATAAGAAATGCAATATCTAAATTTCAAGATAGGAAATATTTACCTTATCTTGCAAGATCACCTTTCCTAATTGAAATTCTTCGAAATTACAGCACAAATGCACAAATGCACTCCACGGACTGATTAGCTGGAACCCAGGGGCGACGTGGACAGCAAAACCTTCAAGGTTTCCCACGGTGACAGCTAGCACCAAATTGGATCGCACGGCATTGAGGACTCACCAAGGTGAATCTTCGGTAGCAAATTTGCACCTTTAGCAGAACTGAATCAGCAAGTAATTTGCGCAAAACAATGTGGTAATCGGCAGACGATTGCTGCTGGAGCTGTGAAGGGTGGAGCACTGGAGAAGGGTAGAATGATCCATTGAAATAGGACATCGGCTGAGCATGGGACCCTCGGTAAGCTGGCGCAGCCCCAACGTGAGCGGGCACAGGAAATGGATATGCATCATTTTGCAAAATCGCCAGGTACTGAGTTTCACCTCCGGGCATATTTGGATAGTTGAAGCTCATTGCTGTAGCTGTGGCTGCAGTTGCAGCAGAGCTGCCATTTGAGGCGGATGTGGAGGCACCAGTTGAAGCCGCGCCACCTACATTTGGGGACTTTGCAGGTCCAGATCGGACAGAAGCGGCAGCTGCTGCGGCATGTTGCTGGCTCAGAGGGAAGAATAAAGCAGGGCCGTGCAGAATATTGCTAGGTGCTCTAGGAGGCAGAGTTTGCTGGAGCAAAATTTGCTTTCTTGGAGGAGCATCAATACCATTTGTGGACTGAGATGCCTTCTCTTTACCAGGGAAGATGGCAGGATTTTGACCCTTCTCCGGGGGTGCATTCATATTTCTAGCGGACGTTAAATTTCCAGGAAACTCGGATGGAACCACATTGAGATTGCAGGGCTTGGCCCCATAAAAACGAAACCGAACCAGCAGCTGCTGGTCAGAAGGGATTCATCCTTGTGAATTGTTGGTGAAAACTGATATTCCAAGCAATGTAGCAATGGGTGGTGCACCTTTTCGGATGCGCGGACTCAAAAGCAATTGCGGTGGCTGGATTGCAGTAGAAGCAACCGTACTCCCATCCATGGATACAACTCCTCCTAATGGTCCCATGTATCCCATGTGCGGACCAGGCCATGCAGCTTATGAACGGCGGGCTTATGCGATTCAGCATCCACGACCATCGCTTTTACTGCCTCAGCTTCTGAATTTACTGCTTCTTCCTTTCCAACCTTGGTAGTTGTCTTCTCATCATCTCTCGATAAGGGAGTTCTCATATTTGACACCATAGACTTTGGATCTGCTGCTGGAAAATCAATATCACCGTCCCTTTCTGGAGATGATCTCGACGGAGGAGGAGCCATCGGATCTATCTGAAACTTCTCTTCTCGCTATTTCTCAATCTCAGGAATTCCACAGTTCGATTTTGTTGGAGGTCAACTAGAGAGACTTAAGGGACTGTTTTGGGGTCGTCGACATGACGAGTTCACGGCTAAGCTAAAGGGACCGACGGCTAGCAGTGGGCAGCTTGTCATGCGATGCCCGAATGACCTGTAAAATAGAGAACTCCAAGGGACAAGACATCGCCGCGGTGCAAGTCACAGAGCGGGGACACCGACAGTGTTCGTTTGGTCACGCCATGTGTAGGGGCTCCTCGGCAGAACTACAGCTATCGTCATCCGGGATACATCGGGTGGCATTGATGAGCAACGGAGCAGGAACTTCAAAGGCTCACCGCCTGATCGTCGTTGGTTGCAGTAAAGAACATACATGGGCGCCGAAGGCAGAAGCTATGTGCGCATCCCTTTTTTTTTTCTTTTTTTTTTTGTGCTTCTGGTAGAAGTGCTTTCTTATGCCGGTGAGGTCGCCGAGTGCTCTTGACAGGTCGTGGTGCACCAAACCTCTCAGGGCCTGTTTGGTTCAGCATTTGGCCAAGGGGCTTTGGAAAAATGCAAATACCTTTGAGCTAGAGGGGTTTGATAAAATGCAAATATTATTTGGTAAACTATAATTAAAAAGTGCATTTGGATGTAACTTTGACGTAAATGTTGTTTGGTAAAAACTACCATTTGTAAATGATTCGAATTTTTAATTATTCTTTAATTATTTCAATTTTTTTTTTTATTTTTCAAAAAAATATTAAGTTATTTTAATTACTTTCTTTAATTATATTTTATTTTAAATTATTTATATTTTATTTTTCCAATTTTTTTAATTTTTAATTAATTTCTTTAATTATATTTTATTTTTATTATTTATTTTATTATTTATTTTTTTAATTTTATTTTTCCAATTTTTTTAAATTTTTAATTAATTTCTTTAATTATATTATATTTTTATTATTTATTTTTTAAAATTATTTTATTTTATTTTTCCAAAATTTTTAATTTTTACTTACTTTCTTTAATTATTTTTTTATTTTTAATTATTTCTATTTTCATTTTTTTAATTTTTTAAATGCATTTATTATTATTTTTTTATTATTTAGATTTTTAATTTTTTTTTTAATTTTTTTTAATTTAATTTAATTTAATTTAAAGATATTTTTATTTTTAAATTAATTATTTTTACTTTCATTATTTCTATTTTTAATTATTTTCATTTTATTTTATTTTTATTTTTCAAAAAGAATTATTTTTATTTTTAATTACTTTCTTAAAAAGAAAAATAAAAAAGAAAATAAAAAGATTAAAAATAAAAAAAATTGTAGTTGCATTTCGGAAATGCAACTTCTCAAAGTACCTCAAGAGGTACTTTGAACTAAAGGCCTTTAGGGAGCATTTGAGATGCAATTGCATCTCCCCAAAGTGAGTCAAAAAATTGCCAAACACCATTTGCATTTGACCAAGGAACTTTAGAGCCCCAAAGCTCATTTCAGCCACTAGTCTTCAACATGTGTTTGAACTTTGAACAACCATTCCCTCCCTCTCCTTCAACCAGTTACGTTCTTCTCTTTTCAGCAACTTGTTAACAAAGCGAACGTTAGCAAAAGTTCCTCTCGCCATAATCTCATCATTCCCTTGGCGACTTCCATGCTTCACAAACTGATGATGGGTTCTTTTTGGTTGCTTGTTTTCTAACTGAAGCAGTGATGGAAGCAAGTCCTAGACTCATGCTTTTGAATCCCCTATTTTATCTTCTTCTTCTTTTTCTCTTTGCCTTCAGAACATGAAGGCCTTCCTTCCTTTTTGGGTGAGTGGAGTGTCATCATTTGAGGCTATTACACCTTGCATGCTTTTTCTAGTAACCCCAAAAGATAATTGTACAACTTGGACCTCAGGCGGAATCTCATCACTTCGAAGTCCTTCGTCTGCCATACTCGATACAAGCAGAGCCCAAGAAGGACCAGATGAGAAACAGTCAATACCAGAGAGTCGACTGCACATGGAGTGTACATGCCAAAGGCATTTTGGACAACCTTCCCCCACACCCCGCAAGCCATTGGCTGATAGTACCAAACAATTGGCTCGAAAGCCATTGTTGTTCCCTCTATAAAGATTCTTCACTTCAAGAGCATAATGGTTCACTTTTCAGTCTTGATAAAATCTGCTTCTCGAGCCAGGAATGAGTCTGCCACCGTTCAATGCAAGCCTACTCCTTCCTCACCAAATTGCAGCGCAATGCGATTGATTTGGAGAATATGGAGAATCTGTCCTCCGCGCAGAGCTTTCAATGCATGCCCACTTCTCTCAACTCTCCCTCTAGCGGTGAAGAAATTAGAGAAGAACAACGTTGTCCTGCTCTGCTATTGAGGCCAAGAGCTCTCTTGTGTTATCAAATTCTCATTTTTTGAGCGAGTGTCAGTCAATTTAAGTTCATATCCTCTGCTAATGATGCAAGATGCAATGCATGAGAAAATATTTTTGATGAGAATTAATTCTTAATTTTTATGCAATATATAAATTGAAATTAAAATTTAGCTATCAACACAAGCCAACCCGATTCCATTTATTTTATGGGAAACCTTTGACCATTGTAATGGAAGCCTTAAGCCTATATTATATCCTAACCAGCAAGAGTCGAACATGACAAGTTCTTGAGCATGTCTATGCTCTTGTGCTCCGACTAACCCATTCATTCGTGATGCTTACTTGAGCATTTAATTTTTTTTTCTTCTATTTATGAACTCACCACTAAGTCTTTAAATTACCAAGTGGATCCTTTTTTGGAAAATCCAGTGTTATAACTGTTCTAAAAAAAATGCATTGGACCTCCTAATTAGGCGCATGCCAATTTTAAAATTGCATTGGAACTCAACATTTACTTTGTTTATCCAAAAGGAATTTTCCATATGACCCATCTATTAAGACACAAGGCCCATTTTTTTTCAAAAAAAAAAGTGAAAATTAATTATTTACCTATTTTGCCTTTAAAACTTTACTAAAAATTCAGTTTTACCCTTTTTTAAAAGCAAAACTCTAGATTGTTGCATTTCATCTTCTTCTTTAGGGCGATCAAATCAGCAAAGTGCAGATTTGGCTGGCAAGGGCCATATGTGTCTCGCAACCCTCAGCAACGAGGCTTAAGTTTGCACGACCCAAGTGACTATTGCCGAGGGTCACACGACCCTAGGCACCCTCAGTTGATGGCCACTGGCGTAAGATCTGGCTCGCCAGTAGCCTGGGCTCCGCGAAGTGTTTTGAATTTTTTTTTTTAAAGAAATATGCAGCCAAATGCCTTTGCAAATTTCATTTTACCAAACACTATTTAATCCAAATTACATTTCAATGTATTTTTTTACCAAATACTACTTGCATTTTCCCAATGCCACTTAGATCAAAGATATTTGCATTTTTTCAAAGCCCATTTCCAAAACTAAACCAAACACACCCTTAGCATGTTTACCAACCCGTCCTCAATGATTGCTTATATACGTAAGCATTGATAAGAGATAAATTGAAGTCCGAAGTCCCTAATGTGTGCTACAGAAGCAATGCATGCATGTAGGTAATGCAACAACGACTCGGGGACAAACAAATATCTATCGCCCTAATATCAGTATAAAAGAAAACTCATAGAAGGTTCACCTCTTGTACTTGATATCTTCTTTGTTGAATGTCAAGAATTCTGCCATGGTAGAGTATCGTAAGTCTCGGAGTCGCACCAGGTTACGAATTTGATGATCAACGCCTGAAAATCATGACTGCAGAACTGGTAGTGCAACACGGTGCAAAACTGCCTTGCAATATTTTGCCCTCCAAGATATGGGTAGATAAGACAGGACTGAAATCTCACTTTGGAAAGTAAAAGGTAGCATCTGTTTCAACTCCACATGATTCTCGCAATGAGGTAATAATTTTTTTTTAATCACCTCTCATGATTGGACTCTAAATTAATCATAATGGGATAATAACAAAGTATTTTCTAAAAGTACATCCAACGATTGGACTCTAGATGACTAAAAAAACCTCCTTCACATTCCATACATTAAATTTGTTGTTTTCTCATTTAAAATGCTTCCCTTAAGCACCATCTAAGCAAATATTTACTGGACGTGGCAAAATGAGTTCAAAATCCACACATCAATTTATATATGATAAGGCAGGTCATAAATGTGTGGGTAATATTTAACAGACAAGTTTAAATGGGTACAAGAAATAAATGGCTAACTACATCAAAATGAGTTGGGAACAAACTCATTTAAGATCCATTTTCATTGCTGCATAATTAGCCATTAAAGAGTAGCCTTCGTCCTCTCTTTCCTCTAAATTATGACAATCAACTGATCGAAAAAAAAAATTACTCAAATTATGACACTTGTGATGTTCTTTTGCCTAGTAACTTATGCTTGAAGGCGAGGTAACAATTACTCTGAGGGCAAACGAACATCTACTTGCCCTAATGTTAGTAACTAAATAAAATAGAAATTATGGAAGATTAACCTTTTGCATTTGATCAAATGTCAAAAATTCTACTATGACATTCTCAAATTCGACCCTATTCAGGATGTAATGAATGACGATTTCAATTGATTTTTTTCCAGGGATTAGAATCCGAATATGAATATCGAATTTTGAAGGATTTCATGACTGAGCTATTGGATGTCCACCTCATTGGGCAATCTTATTTATCGGTTTGCTCGAGACTCTCCAAAAGGGTTATTGGACCGAGATTTGGAACCCGCGAAGATATCGAGCCAGGCGAAGGCACAATGGGCCTCAAGCCCATGTGGTTCAGCCATTTGGGCCCAAGGCAAGCCCAAGTGGGCCCAATTTAATCTACTAAAGCCCATTTAGCTAAGTTGAGCCCATTAAGCTTTCGAAAGCCCATTAAGCTATTCTAAAGCCCAATCCTAATTCTTTCAAGCCCAAATTCATTTTATACAAACCGTACAAAATATTAGCTCGTATAAGTGTATAGTATGTTTTACTAAACTTTGAAAAATTGCCATTTTACCCCTTGATGTGAAATGACCAAAGTGTCCTTCTTGTATTTATGGATTTGAGGCAAGAGACCATGAATGATGAAAATGCCTTTCTCATCTCTCTCTCTCTCTCTCTCTCTCTCTCTCTCTCTCTCTCTTCTTTCGGTCGCCCAAAACTCCCAAACCCGAGAGCCTCGTTTCTTGGATGTCTGCATATGCCAACAAAGAAATCGCTCATTTGAGCTCGTATGGATAGTGAATCCGCTTGTCTAGATGGTGAATCGAGCTCTATTTTTTCTCATGCGACTGTAAGATTAGGGGGTACATGGACTAAGGGCTGTTTGTCCATAAAGTTGCTGAATTTTGTGGGTTGAGCTGAACAGAAGCTGGTCAGTGGGGACACATTATCCAAGTTGTTTTGTGTGGTTTTTGGAGCCAGCTATGCATAGCCATCACCATCGCCATCATGCCCGTCTCTTCGGATTCATCATCGGGTCTCCATAATCTCTTGATTAATAGGTTAACTTGATTATGATGTAATTAGATTATAATAAGTTTGTTTAGTGCTAATTAAGTAAGGATTAGTTTATAAGCTATCAATGTTTAGGTGAAAGTTATCAATGCATATGATAGGCTATCATGGGTTGGCGATGAGCTACCATGGTTTGGCGATGAGCTATCATGATTTTAGGTGATAAGTTATCATGGTTTGAGCGATAAGTTATCATATATTTGATGATAAGTTATTGAAAATTAGGTGATAAACTATCATGGATTTGGTGATAAGTTATTGATTTTTTAGGGAATAAGCTATTGACGAATTGACGATAAGCTATCGATTTTTAGGTAACAAGCTATCATTAAATTAGCGATAAGCTATCGATATTTAGGTGATAAGCTATTGATATTAAAGTGATAAGCTATCGATTTATTTTAATACTATTATTTTTATTAATATTTTCTAATATTAGATTGTGATAAGTTTATGCTTGAATCGTGATGTCTATGTTGAAAATTACTGTATAAATTGGCTTTGTATAGCTTTTATTTATTTAATTACGTGTATGTGGTCATATGTGATTTATTTGTTTCATTTTGGTATGAGTGACATTAGTTTAAGAAATGCCCAGGTAAGCCAAAAACCCTCGTCGAAAGATGAGCGTGCCTTTGATTGGCTGGAATTGATCGAAAGGATAATTGTTCAAATAAGTTGGATAACCCTCGTAGAAAGATGGGCATGCCTTGATCGGTCGTAACTGATCGAATAAGTAATAGCTATTTTTTAGGGGATAAGTATATCACAAGTGCCATAACTTTTATACGACATTCACTTGAGTGCTATAACTTTTTTTTGTTCATTGAGTGCCACATCGAAGAAGATTGTTCACTTGAGTGCCACTTCAGCTTTTCTGGCTACCATGTCAACTTTTTCTGGTGCCCACGTTAGCTTTTTCAGCTGTCACGTTAGCTTTTTCGGTATCCATATAAGCGATAAAACTTAAATGGTCAATTTTTAAAAGTTATGGTACTAAAGTGAACGAAAAAAAAATTTATGGCACTCAAGTGAACGAAAGAAAAGTTATAAACACTCAAGTGAGTGCCGTACAAAAGTTATAGTACTTGTAGTGTATTTGTCCCCCATTTAAGCTAGAAATGAGAACGAGAGTGCCCTCGATTAGCCGTAATTGATTAAATAAATAATGTCCAGTTGAGTCGAAAAACCCCAATGTGAGTACGGGTGTGCCCTCAATCGGCCATAATTGGTTGGATGAATAATGCCCGATTGGATCGAAAGACCCCCGTATGAGTAATGTGTGCCCTCGATCGGCCGTAATTAATCGAATGAATCCCTGACTGGCCATAGTAATTGAAAGATGTCTAGTGCACTAAGTATGATAAAGTTGATGGGTGTTCAATTGTCCTGTGTACATGTTTCATATCATGATTAAGACATGTTGTTGTGTGTCGAGGTAATGTTCAATTGCCTATAATTGTGTGATGATATGCTTGTGATACTAAACTACATTGCATGAATTAGGTAAATGCAAGCTAAGTTGACCTCCTAATTAAGGCGTAGGTCGTTAACTCACTAAGATTTATCTCATCCGTTATTGTTAACCATTTTTAAGACTTAAGACAAGTGGAAGATTTGGCCTCTAACCTAGATGAGGACC
>JAGVVM010009520.1:0-20710 GCA_019149425.1 Psidium friedrichsthalianum
CGCTGGGCCACATACATATAATTAATGAGCTTTAAGAAGCATAATTATCTTGAAGGCAGCTTATCCTATTTTTACAAGCAATTTGTTTCCTATCAAAACTAGTCCTCTTGAATTCAAATGACAGGACTACAGGCCCTACTACCTGAAATCAATTTGTTCAACAGCTACAGGATGCGCCATAGGGAGACTTTCTCTAGATCTAGATTATCGAGGACAAGACACCAACATGCCTTCCGTCATTACTATACTTTCGGTTTCCAGTCTATCAATCAAGATAAAAGTTAAAGAGCTATCCATCTTCACTAATAAGAAAATTGACTTCCCAGAGAGATTATTCAAGTTATAAGGAATTGAAAAGTTTCAAAACGATCATTCTCAGGTAGCAAGACCTTTGTGGCATCTTAACTTCTCGGAAATAAAGATGAATATGAAGTTCAATTAAATACTAGGACAATATTTCCATTCCATTACCGCAATCCGATAATATCAGTTTCCTTTATCATCAAATGAACTTAAATCCAAGCCAAGTAAAACAAGTCAAGAGCAAGTTTATGTTGCCAACTTGCTTGGAGATCATCCACCCTATGAGCGGCTAATCTAGACTAAAATTGCTGCATAAAGATTATGATGTCAACCAACCGAAGCCCAATAGTAGCAGATTCACGAAACAGATATCAGCAACAGCTTGAAACGGTGAAGTAGATACATCAAGCAAACAAGAAGCTTGGTGCAGGGCATCTACTGGGGTTTCAGGGGTGATGGGACTGATGTGCGATTATCGTAAAACTAACTGCAGGGGAAAAAGGTCATAAAGCATCTTCGTCTAGCTTGAATGATAAATCCAGAAGGGCCGTGAATAGTAAAGTCAACTTTATGCATTTTAATAAAAATGGTGAAGGATCAGGGCAAATCTAACAAGGGAACCTAATCACAAGAAGAATCCAAGACCCTTCAAAGATTCAGTACACAGTACCTTGTTGGATAGAGTTCACTCTGTCCAGGATAAAGTAATCCTGGCATATTGCCACCAAGATACTGTGACTCACTTCACCATCACTCATAGCTAAATTATTCTCAAAGCCAGATGACGTATCACCAAATGAACTAGAATTTTCAGTCGTATCCCCTTGGCCACCTTCAAATGGGCCTTCTTTAGCCTGATTTTTGCGATGAATTATGTCAACATCGGAATTCCTGTCCCCATCAAGCATTTTCGCATCATGCAAACTCTCCATGTCAAAGCCCTTGTCCTCGCGGTTACTCAAACAGCGCATTGTTTTAGCTTCGGGATCTTGGGGAATGGTTCCATTCTCCTTGCCAACTGGTACATTCGGTGCAGCCTCTGGTCCGCCCATCGGAGTCTCCGATTTGACCCAAACTTCTAGGTCAGGACCCAAAGAGCCCATAATCAAGTCAACTGCTCTAGCAATCCCTCACTGTTCCTGCACAATTCAGCAGCTATTTACGAATTACCCCACGATCGAGGAGTCTCTGAGGAACCAGAAACGCAGCAACGGCTCTGCTAGTCTAAAACCCCTATTCCACCTCTTCTACAACAAAGAAACCCCATGAAGCTGGATTGATAAAGAACCGCGAAGGTCATTCATAGCATCATCCCTGCGGGATGTTTCTTGCGCAAGCAATTACTTGCCCTTCCCCTTAAAAAAAAAAAAATCGTTCCGGAAACAGATATCACCCCCATTCAAAAAAATCGCAGAGAAAAAAAAAAACCCAAAACAAGCAAAACGTGAAGCATCAACGGGAACAGAACAGCAGCGCACAACCAAATCCGCAGAAACCCCCCCAACCCCCGAAAAACCAAAACACCGAAACCCTAGAACGGAGCGAAAAGGGGAGGGAGAGGGAGTACTCGGGCTAGCCATGGTCGTCTCCTTCGAATCTCTGCGCTAGATGAGCTCGGCGTGTCACCCAGTTCGTCACCATTCAACGAGCGAAGCAGAGAGAGAGAGAGAGAAGAGAGAGAGAGAGTCAAATAGCGTCGCGCTCTGCAGGAACTTTCCAAAGGTCATTAAAAACCGGTGCTACGTGGCCGAATTCGATTGGTCGAGCTGTTCTTGTCATATGGAGCGCGGGAGCATCATCAATCGCGGTACGGACGACCAAGATTTTGAGGAGGATTTGGGGGGGTTTAATGTTAAGTTTTTTTTTTAATTCTGGCTTTTTTTTTTTCCTTAAATTTTCCAAAACGTTTTTATTTATTAAGTTGCTGCGCAAGCAGTGGGAAATTTAATTGTTGTGGGACCCTTCTTTTATTTCCCAATTTCTTACGATGTTTTTCTCGTGCCCCGACCTTTTCGACCCGATTAATTACTCTCATTTTCTATGCACATGCTTCGATTACCAAATGATCGAGTATAAATCTCGGAGCTCCGGATATATTAAAAGAGACTACGCTTAGTACCATTAGAGGGTGTTATATGGATGATATAAAAGTTTTTTTTTCCTTTTCTTGGAATAAAACATAATAGACTTTCATTTTAGATAAAAGAAGGTACGGCAAGCACTGACAAATTACAAATCGCCAATAATAAAACTCAATATAGAGCCATAAATTTAGCTGGGGCGCCGCTGCCCGCTAGACAAGCTCGTAATTTTTGGTTCCACCGCGATGCGAGCGAAGAGCTCGAGACCTGACGATATGCCTAACTCTTAGTCCCATAATTTGCTTAGTAACCCTAAGCATTTCGTGACAGAGGGTAGATCGAGAAGCTGTACTTGTGACCTTCTGCTCGCAAATCGCACTCGCGGCTCGCTCGATCGACCGCCGCTACAGCAATCGTAGTAAACTCAAATACTGGAGAAGTACATGTGGCATCCTTATCTCCAATGATTGGACTTCGTCGCTCTCATGTTTCGTGCGAAGGGACTCCAATCACATGCCGATTCCATTTGCTCAGACATAGTGCAACACAAATTGATGGGACCAACCCTCTTCATAAACTGAAAAAGTTCACACTGTCGGCATCGATTAAGCCCTAATTACTTCGAAAATTAGGAAAAGAACGGACGAAGAACTTCAGCTCATCATAGGTGTTCGAAAAAAAGGTAGTTTTTTTTTTTTAAAGGTTTTGGGAATGTCGATGCGTCGATCTCGATTCCATTTCTTCGCTAATCTCTTTGTTCTAACCATCGGACGAAAGATTGAATTTAAGCACGCGAGACGTGAGTCGACTCAGCTCGATTCCCACACTCTCACATTTAAACACATATTCACAGGATTGAGAGGAAAGAGAGAGAGCATTGACAAACCTTTGATGCCGACAAATGCGATGAGGAAGGAACGACGGAGGAGAAAGAGCAGTGGACAATTCTCTCGTACCAAACAAATTTTCTAGGATGGAGACAGAGAAGACTGAAGAGTTGGTAGTGATTTCAGCCTAATTAAAGCTGTTGCCATTAATGCTCTTTTTCTTCATATTAAATCGATTGTGTTCATTTCCCGGAACAAAAAACAAATATGGGCAAGTCTAATTCGGAAACTACTTATATGTTAAGTGTCATTTGGTTAATTGAAAAAATTAGAGTGTGTTTTGGGGGGAAAATAAAATCCTCCGCAATGAAGGCAATGGTGGTGGGTAATATCATGAAATTAATTCCTTTCTCTCTTTGATATTTTTCAAGATTTTTTTTTTCTTGATTAGTTATGAACATGATTGTTGAGGCAAAGAGTCGTGGATTATAGTTTGGGAAAATTTCAAATAACGGCCTCAAGTGCTCTCATTTTTTCAAATAAGGATCTCAAGTGGTTCTTATTTCAAACAAAAGTCCAAAGTGCTCTCTTTATTTCAAATAGAGGCCTAAAGTGGCTCTGCCTATTTCAAATAAGGGTCTGACCTTGCCAGCTAGCATAATATTCGAACCGATTAAGGGCATTTTCGTCAAAATATAATTTTAATCTAATTTTTAATTAAATTAGGTTAAAATTTTAAAATTAAAAAAAAATACGGGTCCTACCTATAGCCACTACCCATCGTTGGTGGGGGCAGCGAGTTCACGGGTGCCTTGGTGAGGGCTAGCAACCCTGCTAACTAGAAACAAGGGCCAAAGCCGAGAAAGGGTCGCGGCCCTCTCCTAGACCTAGGTGAGAGTTGCTAGCCCTCAGCTGAACCATGCCGAGGGTTGCCAGCCTCTCAACCAAGAGCAGTGACTCTCGTCAAGGCACTAGCAATCTCGATGGCCATCACCGCCGACCCACCAGGATTGGGGTAGCGGCTGCCTAAGTTTGTTTTTTTTTTTCACTTTTAATTTTTTTATTTTGAAAAAATGAAAAAAAAAAAGGAGGAAAAAATGAATAAATATAAAAGATAATGAAAATATTAAATGACCAAAATGCCCCCACTAACAAATGAGTCAAGCCTTTTTTTTTTTAGACTGATAATGTTACTTTAGGCCATTATTTGAAATAATATCCACTTCAAGCCCTTATTAAAGATAATGAAAGCACTTTAGGCCTTATTGAAACAATGTCGATTTTATTTCCTTATTTAAGAAAATGAAGGTACTTGTGGCTCTTTTGTGAAATTTTCCCTCATAGTTTTTACCTACCGTATAATCCAGCTTTAGATTAAGTCTCAGATCTACCCCGAACCTAAAAAATCTCAATTTTAGGTCAAGTCTCAAATTTTCCATGAACTTTTTTTTACTCAAAAAAGACCCTCAGCTTCAGTTTAGTCCTAAATCTGCCCCGAATTTTTTTCCTCAAAGAAAACCCTAAACTTTAGGTACAATCCTAGATCTACACAAACTTTTTATTCTAATCTCAAATATGCTCCACTAGCCCTTTGTCAAAAATCACCATTAGTCGTCTCTAATTTTCATATCCTAGAATGATTTCATTTTGAAGAATTTCTATATTGGGGCGGATTTAATATTAGTGTGGAGATGCCACGTTGATCCGTACTTATCACCTTATTACTTTGCTAATGTGGGTTTTTTATGATATGGAAATGCCACATCAAATTGGAACTGCACCACCTAGTAGATTTGAGAATATATTGAAAATTTGTGATGTTTTATACAAAAAAAAATTTGGGCAAATTTGGGGCTACACCTAAAATTTGAGATTTTTTTCGAGACAGAGAAAAATTCAAGGTAGATTGGGATTGGACCTAAAATTGGGATTTTTTTTTCTGAGACAAAAAAAATTCGGAATAGATGTGGGACTTAACCTAAAATTGGGGCTTATTTAGGAAATTAGCCCAGTTCGCTAATAAGTTCCAACCATACTGATTTACGAAATGACATACATGCACATTCTAGCAAAAATGCCAAAATCATTGGGAAAATTCGTAAAAGATCTGTTTAAATCACATGATTATATCATTGAATTGGCCCGCTTATTAGGAGAAATTAACAGATATTTTATTTCAAGGATGAAGGGCAAATTAACGGATTAACAATTTCGAGCGTCAATGTTAAGATTTATGGTTATTTGATGGACGTACCTGTAATATTTGTGTTTTTTACTAGGTCAACAAGGTAGTTGGACTCACAAAAAAAAAAAAGGAAAAGTCAATAAAAGCAAAGAAAGGAAGAGGGGGTTCGGGAGTCTTCCACGAAAGAAGAAAAGAAGAAAAATAAAAGAGAGAAAACAGAAAGAAAAGGAGATGAGAAAGAAAAAAGGAAAATGGAGAAAGGAAAAAAATAGTACACGTGCGCGCACTAACCGCCACGGACGTCTTGCCAAGCTTGTTTTCCTACGTGTCAAAAGGCTAGGTAAATGCTCACCCTTTTTGTTCGACTAATTTGAAACGTTTTCCGTTATTAAGGCTCAGATTCGAATTTATAAAAAATTAAGCTGCGAAGTCAGATTTTGCAATCGTTGAGCTAAGATTCTTTGGGAAAATGATGATTTAGGTGTTATGGAATCGTGGAATTTTATAGAACTCAATTTGGACTTGTGGTTTGTCCGAAACGAGATTTTCAATTCTGGTGCTACAGTATACGCGCGCGAATCGTAAATTTCAAGATCTGATGTCTTCATTTTTTGTTGTTATTTGAGGTTGACCATGTTAATACTTTTTATTATGTCGAATGAGCTTATTTAGACTATAAGATTGCATTAATCGGAGTTTGTTTGGACAAAATGGAAAAGGTTTCCGCAGATAGGGCTGGAAAATCTGAGTTTTGAGGGTTTTGATGTCGTAAGGCCTGATTTTGATGTCGCTTAGCTAGAAACATTGTAGGAAATGAACTTAAGGATGTTACGGAGCTAATGCTTTTGACGGTTCATGAATCGGAGTTACGATTTGTCCGAACGAAATTTTCAAAGTTAAGCGCACAGGCTATCCAATGCGCGATTAGTAGTTTTTTTGCCTATAATGACGAGTTGTAGATGTTTATGTGTCGTTTAGTCAAGTATTTAGTTAGCGTAGTGTTTCTATAGTTTTTAATGTCGTTTTCTATTAATTTATTAGGATTTCAAGCATTGCGGTTCGAGTTATAAGTTGGATTTCAGCGTTTTAAGGTGAGTTGTATATTCTCTTCTAAGTATTTACAAAATTCATGCTTTAAAGATGGATACGCCTATTATGGTTTCATTTTCTTAAAAATGTAAAGAAATGTGATGTTTAAAGCATTATTCTTATATAAACAGGATCGAGCTATTACTGCTCTTTGATGTTTGATGTAGTTTATTGGTGATTGTTTATGTTGAGATTGAAATGTTGTTGAGGAATATGTTTTAAGGAAGGCTATGGATTCGATTTGTGGAACTGAATTGTTGTGAAATGTGAACATAATTGGAGATGAGTATGAGATTATTCGATGGATAGACCATCGAAAGTTCGTTTAATAAGATTAATCAATGGATTAAACCATTGAAGATTTGTTATTATTATGAATTGATATTTGATTTATTTTAATAAATACATAGTAATTTCTCGATCCTCTTAGAAGAGATTGTACTTCTTACTGAGCTATGGTTGCTCCCCCTTTATTTCAAATGTCTTTCAGGTACATCGGCAAGTTGCAAATATGATCGAGCGAGCGTTAGTTGCAGGACTGTTTGGGATAGTTGGGGTGCATTTATTTTTTTGAAAAGTTATATATAGTTGGTGAGTTTTCAAGCTAGAAATGAAAAGATATGTGTATATCTTTTGTCTGATAGATGAGCTTTGAAATTGTGAATATGTGACCTTTTTATCAAATATATATAGAGGTATATATATTTGAATATCAAGTTGTTACTTGAACTCCATTTGAGGTTGCATCCTTTGATTGAAAAGGGCGGCCGTGTCATGCCCGTTTTTTTGAAGGATCGGGGTGTGATAGTACTAAAATAGCTTATGAAGATATAATATAAACCAGTCCTCTCTCTCTTTCTACATAAATCATGAGATTCAAAAAAATAAAAATAAAAAGGGATTAGAGAGGGAAATCCGTTTCTTTCGTGTCGTATTCTACGCATTTAGGTATGTTTGGAATTTTTATGGACATGTTCAGTTTTCAAGATACAAAATCTTAGGGAAAATTAGTAAAAAAAAATGTCATAAATCTATTGCAATTGTGCCAATATATTCATAAACAATTTTTTTTTTCAATTGAGTCCTAAATTTTTATATTTATGCTTTAGCTAGTCGAGGCTAGCGTGATGCTATCAGCGCCGACGTGACAATTTTTAACAATATCCTAATTTTTTTTCATTTTTTTTTTTTTTATACTTTTCTTTTCTTTCCTTTTTTCCCTTTTCTTTCTTCCTCTAGCTGGTCACCAGCGAGGCTTAACCTCACCCAGCCAATGGAGATGGCGACATCGACCGCGTCGGCCCTCGCCTTTGGCCAGTCACTAGGTGATCGGCTGGAGGAAGAAAGAAAAGAATAGAATAAAAAATTGAATTAATATAAATAAGATATTGTTAAAATTGTCACATTAGCACCGGCAGCGTGACATCAACGTCACCGTGCCTGCCAAAGTTGGTCAAATGGACGGAATTGTAACAAATATAAAAGGCTTAGAACTCAATTGGCAAAAAAAAAATTGAGATTGAATTAGTACAATTCTAATAGGTTTAAAACTTTTTTTAGTTATCAATTTTCCTTATAAAAAGTTACCGATTTTCATAAATAAATGAATAAAAATCACCATTGTAGAGAGTTGCCGATTTCGATAAATTGCCAAATTTTTTAAAAAATAAATAAATACTCTTAATTTTTTAACAAAAGTTGCTGATCATATTCGTCGCGGCATCCAGAAATACAAAACATGATATTACTACTATGTTGGAATGAGTTTGCTTGTCTAAAAATAGGCGAGTCCAATTTAGAAAATAATTCCACGTCGGGTCTGTTTTAATTAACCCAAAATAGACAATATGTTCCGGAAAAATGTCCAAATATCCGACTGACAATCTTGGATGCCATAAGCAAAGAGGTACCCTATAAGGAAGTGGCGGCAACAACACCGCCAATTATTGGAGTTGATAATGTTGGATGCAGCTATCAAAGAGGTAACCTTCGAGGTAGTGGAGTCGATGTAACCTTGTATTAGTAATTGTCGCATGTGGTTTATAAATAACCCAAGTATACTCGTTATAAACACCCAGAACTCAACCTTTTTTTTTTAAATTTATCATTATCTTTACTTTTCTACGAGTTATATTATTGGATACAATTGTCTTCAATGTTCGTACTTTTAGTTTTTCTTGCCATTTACTTTCCTGTCCAAATCAGCAAAGCTACCATTCAAAACCTTCGTCGGTTCATTCCAATCCACATCCTTAAAGGTCAATCGCCATCGACTTTTGGAGAAAACATATTTTTGGCACACCTGAAAGAATATATTTCGTTGATTCAAAGAGACTACAATGGCAGGAAGCAGAAATCAAAAAAGCTGCGTTCGGTTGTTCGGATTTCTAGTCAGGATAGAATTGGATAAGATATGATATAAAAAATCCAATGATTTGATCAACCGAAGAGGTGGCTGGGCGTGACAGGAGGCGGATGGGCGTGGCAAGGATGGCTTGATCCATGGATAAGAGAAATCCTATCTAACTTTATCTCACCCCCCTCTCTATGATTATTGTACTTCCACAATATCCTCCTTTATCATGTCCTAGATAACTACCAAATACAGGATAGGATAAAAAAACATATCATATCATGAGTTTTATCCAAATGACCAAACGCAACTTAAGAGTCCATCACTACGTGTGGATTGAGAAAAGAGATGATTTTTAAAGGGGAGCTAATTATCTATTAACTTAAAGAAACAATATTATTATTTTCCTTTTATCCTGCCAGGACCAACGTATTGACACTCGTTGCATTCTTATCATGCTCTTTGAATTTTGGATTCATTTCACAAAAGTCAAACTGCATGTGGAACTTGTCCCCAAGATGTCCCTTTTAATTGCTACACGTCGGTGGAATCGCTGGTGATCGAGCGAAGCATAAAAGGCTTTTGCTTGTTTCATGGCAAGAACGGCGGATGGTAAGTAGTCTTCCGACATGTCCAGGCCATGTTCATACTTGAAGTGATTCGACGGCGCTAAGACAGGCTCATACCAGAAGCCCAGAACTTGAATTACGATTAACAGAGTCCTCGGATAGAACCGACCTCCGTCGCGATGATTCTCTTTCGAACCGTCCTTTGTGGCATTTTTTTGACATTCTCGAGGCATGAGAGCAATGTCCCGTTGGCCGTACCAGCGTGACCAATCGCCCGACCCGAGCTTTACCGAAGAACTGCTTATTAGCAAAATGAGACAGAAAAGAAAATGGGGGAGGAATGGCTCGCGAGTAAGATCTAGTTAGGACCATCGAAAGAGAGGGGAAGGAAACATTCCGTAGGTTTTGACGAAGTTCTTCCGCCGATGGATCTTCCATGAGGCATCGAATGTAAGTTGTAACAGCCAAGCTGAGGACCGTGGTTGTGGACCGAAGGACTACAGAACTTGGCCGGTCCAGCGCTTAATACAGCTGATTCAGCCGGAACGATTGCAAGAAGTACAAATGCCTAAGAAAAGGAACATATCGACTTCCGTACAGAAGGACCAATAGAGTAAAATCACTAGCACTCCATAACGCAGGCAAAACATTTGGCAATGGAGGATGTGAAACAAGGCAAAAAGAATGTTGAGGAAATTGCTATGAAATGCATATACACCTGGTTCGATTAACTTCCATAACAATGTAAAGTTTTAATCTTTACCTATAATCATCTTCGCTGATGTCTATGCCTACTGATCCGTCGATGGATACCGTCTTTTGAAGCCTAATCTGTTCCCTGAACTTGGCAATGAATTCGTCGGCCTTCTTATCGACCTCATGAGCTTCGGTTCCCACGTCACTGAGAGAACCGGACAGGGCTTCTTCATCCGAGGTCCTTCGGGGATTTTCAGCCTCAGCCTTCCACTCCTCTCCAGAGTTCACACGTTGTTGTCGCGATCATTCTTTTCGCCATTTGCACAATCAGCAAACTCTTGCTGCAGAACAGGACTGGAATTTCCCAGAGTTGGTTCCCCCGCGTTACCGAAGCAGCTATGAGAACCTTCAGTTTTGTTTCCTTCCTTCCTCATACAAAACTGGTCTGTCTTATCATGCTTCATTCCCACCTTGTCATCTATGAAATTTCGACAGGTCTCTTCAAATTTATCAACTGTTTCTGTGCGTCTGCTCGCTCTGAATGTTCTGACTGATTTTCCTCTCGGTGTACCTTTGATGTTCTTGTCGCGTGGTTTGACATCTAGCTTCAGAGAACCCTGAGGCAACCCTCTTCTATGCGATAAATTCTCTCTGCTGATCCGGCCAGGTCCTCATAATCACCCTTCAGTTTTCTCTGGCCATCCCTCTCAGGAAAAGTATCGATACTAGTATAGCTACGAGAATGAGATCCACGAGGCGGAAGTTTACCACCAGACAATTCCTGACTACTCTTCTCACCCAAATCCATCCCCTCATTGTTTAACTTTTCAATACTAGTATAGCTACGAGAATGAGATCCAAGCGGTGGAAGTTTACCACCTGAGAATTCCTCATATCTCTTCACACTGAAATCCATCAGCTCATCATTGAACTTTTCAATACTAGTATAGCTACGGGAATGAGATCCACGCAGCGGAAGTTTATCACCCGAGAATTCCTGACTTCTCTTCTCACTCAAATCCATCCGCCCATCGTTTAACTTTTCGGGAGTAGGATAGCTACAAGAATGAGATCCAAGTGGTGGAAGTTTACCACCCAAGAATTCCTCATATCTCTTCTCGCTGAAATCCTTCTGGTCATCATTGAACTTTTCAATACTAGTATAGCTACGGCAATGAGATCCATGTGGGGGAAGTTTATCACCGGAGAATTCCTGATGTCGCTTCTCGCTAAGATCCATCCACTCATCGTTTAACTTTTCGGGCATAATCTTCTCGTACTTCTGAGAATGCAACATGTCCGGTGAAGCTTTCCCGCTCATCGAAGATGAATAGAATGTGCTTTGAGGTCAACCGAACCATGTATTACATTTTCACCGTAACTATCTTTATCTGTCAAGTTTCTCCCCATGCCCTTCTCATGGCCAGACACATCCAAGGAACCGCAAACATCAAGGGGCGTAGCGGCAGGTGAAGAACAGAACCGGTCCTTCTTGTTCCAAGGGTCCTCCATTTTTGGCAAGTCAGAAGAAGCGGAATGTGAGGGAGAGATCTTGTCAGGTGAAGAAGAAGATGACGCTGAACCTGTATGCGAAGTTAAAGACCCGTTGGACCTCAAAGACCTCGATCTGTGAGCCCTAGACCGAGATTCCTCACCGAGATATGCCTAGCATGTAGGTTCTTCCCAACGTTACCAAAACTCTCGCTAACCCCGATCCTCCCGGACCTAGACTGCCACGGTATTGACGAATCCGAAGGGACATCCACAGTTTCCTCAAACTTATTCTCCAAATTACCCGGGCCACATCACCAAAATCCCCATTGATACAGCTGTCGGAGCTTATTGAAGAGTGCCCTGAGCCAGAAAACAGGACCCGATCCACCTCCATTTCTCGATTTTTCGCCTCCTCGGCTCCCCAGTTCGTGATCTCAGACTCCTAAAGGCAACCCCAAGGGCTTGCAATATTCATCACCAAGATTAAAGTTTGGCTGAGCCACCACAACCATGGGCTCATACTGAAAAACACTGAGAACTCCAGGTACTAACCACATATCACCATTCTCAGAGTCAAAGATCTAGCCTTTATCTGTTTCTCACTAGCAAAATCACGTTCATCACTGAAAAGCACCCTTGGACTCACTTGAGAGTAGTGCGCAGAGTCCCATTTCCACGCCTCCTGAACCGATCTCGGATCTTCCATCAGAACCCGCATGAGAACTCATTCCCCGTCTTCGAAAATAGGCAAGAAATCGCCCCACGCGCGACGCGCTCCACGATGCGGTGTCCGGCATTCTCGCTCGTCGCCTCCCAGGTTCCTGCGGCTACAGGCCGTGACACGGCGACGCCAATGAAGAGGAGGTGGAGAGCTCCCAGAACTTCGTGAAGACCCGGTGGTCAAGAAAGGCGGGAGCTTGCGAAGGGTAAGAGAGGGACAGCGAGGAGGAGGAAGACGAGAAGAGGCCTTGAAGAGAAGCGGGAGAAGCGAGAATGGGGGGGCCTTGGTGGCTTGTGCTTGCTCGGCGGGTTGAGGTCCGGAGTGGGAGGTTGGGTTTGGGGTGTGACGTGTGAGCCACATTGTCGAGCTAGTGAAAAAAGCTTTGAGCTTCAGCTGTGTGCATGTGGGTGTTAGGGGGTGTGGTGCTGAAGAAGTGAAGAGAAGAAGAAGGGGAGACGGTGAAAAGGAAGATTTGAAGCCAATGGTAAAGCAAAGACAGGAGTGGGAGGGGCCAGATCTTCAAAAGTGGCCATAGCCATTCGGTCCAAAAGGACCAAATTAGCCTGAACATGCTCTTTCCCTGTTGTCCCGATTCTTTGTCCTACTCGCACTTTGATTTGCATACTCCACGAAATTATAGTAGAGTCCAAATAGATTCGTAAGATTCAAGAATCGAGAAAATAAGGGAAAAAAGAAAGGCCCAGAGGGAAAAGAGAAAACTCATTGTCGTACTAAGCCAGGGGAAGAGAAAGAATAACATCCGAGGCTTGTTTTCGGAAAAAAATATTTTTCTTTTTTTTTTTCCGACATTTAGATTGCTCAAAAAATGAGTCAATAGATAATTTATACTTAAATGCAGAAAAATAATTTCTTCCTCTAAAATTATTTTTCAAAATATGACTAGATATCGACATTGAACAAAAAACTCCACTCTTGGGCACGGGAAACCCTAATGCTCGTAGTCAAGTCCCCAGTGTCCAAGATCGAATCCTCGACTTTGGGCATGGGTCCATCAAGACCAGGCCCGCGATCTCAATACCTGTGCCTAGGTATCTAGGCTCACGCCTAAGTCCATCAAGGCTGAGCTTTGGACCTCGGTGCTAGTGTCTGGATCCATTAAGATTAGGCCGAGGCCCCTAATTCCTATGTCGCTACCCTGGCATCTTGGCCTGGGTCCATAAAGGACAAGTGTGGGATCCCGATACCCCTACCTTAATCCCAACACTCAAGCCCAAGTCTACAAAGGCCATGCCTTGGTCCGGACGCTTGGGCTCGGGTCCGCCATGCTTGACCTTAGCCCATCGAGGTTGAGGCTAGGGACATCGATGTTCATGTCTGAGTCCATCGAGACCAAGCTTGGAACCTCGATGCCAAGGCTCGAGCCTAGAGGCCGAGCCCATGTCCATTGAGGCCAAACTTAGGACCCCATTTTTGTGCCTGGATGCCATGTGCTTGAGCGCCAGAGTTCATTGAGGTCAGCCTCACGTGCTTGGGTATTAACGCCCATGCTTTAATACCCCATGCTCGAGCCCATGTTTATCAAGAATAAGGGTCGGGACCCTAGTGCATGCACCCTAGTTCATTAGAGTTGAACTTAGGTGCCATGATATGGCACAAGGCACTGGAGTCCCTAGCTCAATCTTGTGGACTTGAGCCTACGCTGCCGAAAGCCTAGAAATGAGAATCGAGGTCTCTAGCCTAAGCACAAGGGACCCAAGCACTAATGACCAGGGCCTAGTCAGTCAAGGACCCAAGCATGGGCACTAGTATCATGGACTCCACCTCAACCAAGGCTCGAGTGTTAGGGATCGAGCTCAAGTGCGAAGGACCTAGGTCACCAGGGTCCTTAGCATAGCCTCTATGGACCTACGCCTAGGCCTGGGCATCAGTGCCCCGTGCTCAGCTTTTGTGGACTCGGGCTGTCATCGAGGCCTTAGGTCCAGCCTCTATGACCCGGGTCGGTGTGTCACGAAGTCGTGCATGGGCACCCAGGTTCTTGATTCCGGCTTTGTTGGATTCCGTGCTCTTTGCTCAAGACTTAAATTCTGTGCCCAAGTCCTTAGTGCCTAGATCCCTAGTCCATTGAGACTGGACGTGGGATTCTAATGCCTGTGCCTGGTTACTTGATTGCCCGTGCGCAAGTTACTATCACCCGTGTATGGCGACATTCCCAAAAGTAAACCACTGAGGAAAAGCTAATAAATTACTAAGCGTGGGTGCTTGGTACTAACTTTTTCCATGCCCCAACAATGACAACTCCGTACTTAAATCAACATGCAATTGAACTAACCTATTGGAGCCGCTACTAATTAGTTAGGGTCAATTAGACATTCAAGTAAAATGCGAGAGTTACGTTTTATTTCCACAAACCAGAAATTCAATGGGTCCGGAAACTTGATTACGCTAGATTAATCTAATGCCATTTCGGTTTTTCATTCTTTATTTTGAAATTGATTACAAATGCAATTTTGGTCAATTTTAAGCCTAGGCCACAACATGTGAAGAGTGATTACGAGGTGTGCAATCAAGAAATTAACAACCAATAACAATGCAATAAATATATTTCAGAACATTTAAAGGACTTGGATGCGCAAGGCAAAAGCAAATCGTATCACTATTCATGACCACGGGATTTATGTAACTATTAATTAGGAAAATGTTCGGACATAATGCATGAATGGTATGCATGATTGGGTCCAACTAAGTAACTAGATGAAGTGCAAGAATGATGCAGCTCTACGTTATGCATGATGTATTCTAAATGATATGTTATGGAATTAATTTGAAAATGTTATCCATGTGAGAAACTAATTGAAATTAATCCTAAATGAGAATCTAATCCTAATGTTTTCGTTCTTTTTCTTTGTTAATTAACAAAAGAGAAATGACCTAAAAATCTACAAATTAAATGAATATGCATTGACTCCTAGTCAATGCATTATATTAACATAGACAAGCTAGGTTACTATACGATTAGTGAAAGTGCAATCTAAGTCCCAAGACTCTACGTTAACTACCATGAAATTGTTATGTGGCCAAAAACTAAATGATGCAATGCTAACTTTTGGTTATAGTTTTTCCAATTCTAATGAACTATATGCAATTTGCGCAATGTAAACGCAAAGCAATTAATAACTAAGACTAAATAATTAATTAAAATACAATATCCAGATTTAAGACATTTTTTAGTTTTAGCAGATCCGTGTAAATTTTTCGTTTATCCGTCATAATTGAAATAACCAAATTCACAACTTCTTTCTCGATTACAACGAGCTGTCGTAAACATTTGTGAATATTGCAATTAAAAAATCAAAATTTACGGCATTATATTCTTAATTACGACGTGACATCATAAGCATTTGTAGACCTTCATAATTTTAAAAATTCCCAATTTACGACACTTAGATCTATTACGATTGCAGCCTCCTGAATCTTTGTAAATTGTCATAATTCAAATTCTATGCAAAATAAACGTGGTTATGATCTTTGTTACAACTGTGTGTCCCCATCCTTTTGTCCTGTTCCTTTCTCCATTCCATGTCCTTCTTTGCTTTGTTTCAATAGAGTTTTCGCCAAGGATTTGTTTGAAGGGTAAATTCCCTTGAGTCTAAGTGCTCAAAGATTGAAATTTACAATAAGTGGTCAGCTACTCACAAAAATGGTTACAGCAAATATGTAGCATCTTCTTTATTTAATTATATAATTTCTTTCCCAGCTAAACGACTCTATAAGTAAATAAGCAAACGAATACTATTAAAGGGGCACGGGTGAGACATGATGCATCCCCACGGGCACGAGTTAAAAAATAGCCAAATAGCGTATAATTTCCTTTTTTTTTTTTTTTCATATGGGCATCTAGAGGTGTGATCGAGCCGAGTTGAATCGATGCACAGCTAAGCTCAAGCTCGACTTGACCCGCATTCAATGTTCGAAGTTGAACTCGAGCTTGGTGGAGTATTTAAATGTCCTACTTGACTCCACTCAATCGCCAATCAACTTACAAGTAAAACTCGAGCTTGGACTTTAAGTTCAAACACTACGTAATTTTAAGTACTCCTATTCTTTTCTTTTCTTTTCTTTTCTTTTTTGCAATTATTTAAAACGAATAAGGAATGATGGATTAGGTTCGTGAGCCATCGAGCCGAGCATTGACAAGCTTGAGCTTGACTCAACAAATGAAGCGAGTTGACCTCAAGTAGCCGTCAAATGGGATTGAGATGCTCACGAGTAGCTTGACTCGGTTGGATCTCTAGGAGTGGGAAAATTATCAAAAAACTCTTAAGTATATTGCAATTGCGTCAATTTAGTCCTAATTTTTTTTTTGCCAATTGAGTACTAATCCTTTTCACATTTGCCAATTAAGTTTATCCAACCAATTTTAGCTGAAATTAATGACATGGACAACAGCCGTTTTATGTGGCACTGACAACCTTTGCATGAAATTTTTAGTTTTTGTCTTTTACTATTTTCAATTTTTGTTATTTTTGTTGTCAAGGTTTGCAGGAGGGCGTTGGCCACTGGTCGAGGCCCAGCAACCTCCATCGACCGTTGGGTGAGGGCCTACAACCCCTCGCTGGCCGTTGGGCGAGGTTCCGAGTCTTCGGTGGCCTCATGCCAGCCTTAACAATAACAATAGACAGAAACTATTAATAAAAATGAAAAATAAAATAAAAAACATTCACATCAACGTTGACAATGCCAAGTAGGATAGTTGACGTCAATGTTATCAATTTCCTGCTAAAATTGATCGGATAAGGAAATTATAAAAAAGTTTAGACTCAATTAGCCAAAAAAAAAATTCAAGATTGAATGGCATAATTGCAATAGCTATAATTTTTTTTTTTTTTGATAATGATCCCTTCTAGGAGCACATACAATGAGATACATCTCCTTATATTCCGAACTACAGAGCAAAGGAATTTTCGAATAAACATTTCGGAACTTATTGCAAAATGTTCGTGTATGACCGTCGTTAATTGAAAAATATTGAAAATGTCCCAACTTTACCACTTGGAATAGACATGTGTTTTTTGACAAAAAGAAAAATAGAAAAATAAATATTTCGTATTTTAATTACACGAAATGTTTTTATAACACGCCTCACGTGGCAGGGATTTTAATAAAACTTACAAGACATTAAATTCTCTTTAATAAGAAGGAAAAATTTCAAATCAGGGATGAAATATTTTCATTTCTCAAATAAAGGTCTAAAGTAGATGTTGTTTTCAATAATGATTTGAACTACTTATTTATTTCAAAGAAAAGCCTGACTAAGGGCACTTCAAGCGTTTACCTTTTTTCATTTTTTTTGTTTTTATTTTTTTTCTTTTTCTTTTTGATGGTTGGGAGGCCTTGCGCTACCCAAGCGAGAGTGGCGACGGGGGCCTTGCCTCGATGGACTAGGTAAGGCAAGGTTACCCAGGAGACCGTCGACGGCAGCCTTGCCTCAACAGCTCCTGGGCAAGGCAGGCTGCCTTGCTCTCTCCGATGGCTCGGATGAAGGGAAAGAAATAAAGGAAACTTAAAAGTGAAAAAATAAAATAAATAAATAAATAAGGAAAATGTTTTTGGCTAGATACTTATTTGATATAAATAGAGGGCAGCCCCTGCTTGAAGCAAGATCACGTGCCTTAAAGCACTTCATGTGGTGAAATTTTCCAGAGAACGTCGTCGTAGATGTTGTAAAGGAAAAACAAGGGAGAGAGAGGGAGGGGGAGATTTCTTCACTTCTGATACCTCCGTCGACCAGCTTCGCCGGAATGGCGGCGACGGACGAGTTCGTGGAAGCGGACAATGCGGAGGCAATCATCACCAGAATCGAGCACAAGTCTCGCAAAATCGAGAGCTTGCTCAAGCAGTAAGCTTCTTACACGCTCGATCCCTCTCTGCCTTCGTCCGCGATTCGCGAGTTGATTTAAGCTTACCTTCGCCCTCTTCGTGTCGGTTCGTTGGGTGCAGGTGGAGCCGGTGGAGGCTCTCAAGACCGCGCTCGAAGGATCGCCTCCCAACACGCGGGACGAGCGATGCAAGGTTCGCCGTTTTTTTTTTTGTTTTGTTTTTGTTTTCGTGTTGACTACTGTGTCAGTAGATCTTTTCGATCGATCGATCGAGAGAATCGGGGCGGTGAAGTCGCTCGTTCGTGTTTTTTGCAGTCGGCGAACTGGATAGTGGTGCACAGAGCGATAATGGCGATAAAGGATCTGGATGCTCTGTTCTCTTCTTTGGATCCTGAGTACTACGACATCCTCATGAAGTGAGTGGGCGGTCTTTCCCTGTTGTTCATATCTGTCATTTGTTGATTGCTCGTTCCGATTGTTGCTTCATGTTGCTTAGTAACCTTTGCCGTGGACTTGAAATTTTGAAGTGATAGTAGCATTTGAATGCACAAGGGATGGTTATCTTGCTTCCATTGAGTTTGTAGCGCTTGAAGGCACAAGTAGTGGTAGCATTTCTGATTGATGGCTATTAACCTGCCCCATATCTCGACTATCTCTAGCCGCACAGTTGTTTAAGCCACACTGTGAGCTGTTGTTCATCTCACCCACCTTCCATACCGATATCAATGCTGAAATGCCGTGTATGTGGTGTTGTGGAGGCCTTTATCCTTTCACCCAACCATTGTCTTCTTTTGTTGGGCCGGTTCAATGCTCTTATAGTCCCTTGATACAGATTAACATAAGGATCATGAAGAGGCTTTCTCGGTAATTGAGTGGTGCATGTTCAAAGGACTTCGTGTCTCTAAAATAATCTCTCAATGTTTTACCCAATGATGATTCTTGGGACTTTGAACTGTTGTTGCTGTGCAATTGTAGATCCTCTTTCTTGCATTAAGGCGTTTTGCTGTGGCTGCAGCTTTGAGTAGAGATGTTGAATGGAATCAAGTTTCATGGCTAGAAAAAGCAAACTGTCTTTTCAGTTTCCTGGGTTTACCTGGGTCACCTGGGTTGGCACGTTAGGTTTGTAGGAGGACTTACTTATTTCTTTAACAGTTTAGTTTGATATTCATCTTCTTTACTTCCGGTAATTGTCAAACTCACAAATGTTTGGCTGAGAATACTCCATTTAACAAAGATCTTGGCAGTATTACCATTTGTGAAATTTGACCATAACTTTGCTAAGAAATAGCCAACCACTTATTGACTCTGGTTTAGGAAGTCGGTGTCACTTTCGCTTTTAAAGAATAGGTTGCGCCAGTATCTACTATTTAATTGTATCTTTGGCTGATCATAGCCCGTATTTTTAAGGCCTGTTAACAATTTTTTGTTGTTGTAACGTGAATTCACTGATATATGCTACTTGTGATTGTTTTTTTATGTGCTTATACACCATTTTTCACAACGAACAAAACTTGTTAACTGTGCAAGGTGGTCAGTTAGGTCGTGTGTTTAGGGATTCCTATTCCCAAAGAAAAGAGGTACACTCAGAATAAATTATGAATTTCTTTATTGGTAGGGACGATGTGATTTCTATTAGGCATTCAGTGTCTCTTCCTAGGATCAGTGCTAATGCTTTATTTGTGAAGGAGGGGAGGGAAAGGAAAATTGGGGGGTGGTGTGGACAATGGGGTAAAGTTTAACGCTTTAGCAAGAAGAGGAGGGAAATTTAAAATTTTCTTTCCATTTTCCATCCCTTCCTCACCTTCTAAATGAAGCACAATAGTAATAGAAGGAAGAATAAAGCAGGCAGCTAAGGTTGTCCAATTTGGAATGGAAGGTAAAAATATGCTCAATGATATTTGCTCCTGTCTCAGGGTCTCGCGTGTCTCATGCTTGGAGTAGTTTGTAGATTTAGGGCAGCAGAAGCAACTCCTGGTATAGATATTTAAAACTACGATGATGTGCAATAGCTTTTCCCTGAATTCTAGTCATGCAATCTATTCTTAAAGAAAATTTAATACTTTCTAGATCAAATGCCCGAGAATTCTGAGTAGGTTGATATAACGGTATTTCTGGTCTGAGTGATTGGAAGGATAGACGAATTAAATTGATAACTTTTGGATTTAGCTTAATCTCAAGGCCAGGTTTTCAAGCATTGTAGAATGAATTTGATTCTGCAGGATTCTGGTTTAGATTACATTTTCGCTGACATGCCATACTCTAGTCGGCTTCCATAGTCCATCTCAACTCAGCCAGAGAAAAGTTGTACCTTGTTTATTTGTCTCGTGTATTCTTCTCTCACTGTATTTTGCATATAATGATCATACAAGACAATTGGCGCTGTTTTCCCTAGTCTTCCTCGGTTTACTGTGTTTTGAATTTGTCCACGTAGTCCATAATGTGTGTTCAATTTGACTAGACTAAATATGCGTTTGATGCATCTGTGCGCGACAACTATGCCTTTCTTTCTTATTGCATGGGGGGAAAGAACATGGTTCCGTGGGTTACTTCATCAA